>CM038676.1:596216221-596453721 GCA_021605205.1 Aegilops longissima | reverse complement strand
CATCTTGGGGCCTGTTAGGAGCTCACCAAGGGGGCATCCACCACGGAGGGCTTCTACATCAACACCATAGCCTCTTCGATGAAGTGTGAGTAGTTTACTTCAGACCTTCGGGTCCATAGCTAGTAGCTAGATGGCTTCTTCTCTCTTTTTGGATCTCAATACAATGTTCTCCTCCTCTCTCGTGGAGATCTATTCGATGTAATCTTCTTTTTGCGGTGTGTTTGTTGAGACCGATGAATTGTGGGTTTACGATCCAATATTATCTATGGAAAATATTTGATTCTTCTCTGAATTCTTTTATGTATGATTGAGTTATCTTTGCAAGTCTCTTCGAATTATCCGTTTGGTTTGGCCAACTACATTGGTAGTTCTTGCAATGGGAGAAGTGCTTAGCTTTGGGTTCAATCTTGCGGTGTCCTTACCCAGTGACAGAAAGGGTTGCAAGGCACGTATTGTATTGTTGCCATTGAGGATAACAAGATGGGTTTTATCATATTGCATGAATTTATCCCTCTACATCATGTCATCTTGCTTAAGGCGTTACTCTTTTTTAACTTAATACTCTAGATGCATCTTTGGATAGCGGTCGATGAGTGGAGTAATAGTAGTAGATGCAGAATCGTTTGATCTACTTGTCTCGGACGTGATGCCTATATACATGATCATTGCCTAGATATACTCATAACTATGCTCAATTCATCAATTGCTCAACAGAATTTGTTCACCCACCGTAGAAAATCTATGCTCTTGAGAGAAGCCACTAGTGAAACCTATGGCCCCCGGGTCTATTCTCATCATATCAATCTCTATCACTTTATTTACTTGCTTTGTTTTTACTTTGCCTTTTTACTTTTTACTTTGCATCTTTATACCAAAAATACCAAAAATATTATCTCTATCAGATCTCACTCTCGTAAGTGACTGTGAAGGGATTGGCAACCCCTAATCGCGTTGGTTGCGAGTAGCTATCGTTTTGTGCAGGTACGAGGGACTTGTGCGGGGTCTCCTACTGGATTGATACCTTGGTTCTCAAAAACTGAGGGAAATACTTACGCTACTGTGTTGCATCATCCTCTCCTCTTCGGGGAAAACCAACGCAAGCTCAAGAAGTAGCAAGAAGGATTTCTGGCGCCGTTGCCGGGGAGGTCTTCGCTCAAGTCAAGACATACCAAGTACCCATCACAAACCTATCTCCCTCGCATTTACATTATTTGCCATTTGCTTCTCGTTTTCCTCTCCCCCACTTCACCCTTGCCGTTTTATTCGCCCTCTCTTTCCCAATCTCCTTCTCTCTTTTTCGTTTGCCTTTTTCCCATTGCCTTTCTGTTTGCTTGTGTGTTGGATTACTCGAATACCAATAATAATGATTTCCTTAGCACTTCGATTGCTCCTCTTAATAATGATGAGTCTTGTGAAATCAATACCGCTTTGCTGAATCTCGTTATGAAAGATCAATTCGCCGGCCTTCCTAGTGAAGATGCCGCTACTCATCTAAATAATTTTGTTGATTTGTGTGATATGCAAAAGAAGAAAGATACGGATAACAATATTGTCAAATTGAAGTTATTTCCGTTTTCACTTAGAGATCGTGCTAAAATTTGGTTTTCATCTTTGCCTAAAAATAGTATTGATTCTTGGAACAAGTGCAAAGATGCTTTTATCTCTAAGTATTTTCCTCCCGCTAAGATTATCACTCTTAGGAACGATATCATGAATTTTAAACAACTTGATCATGAGCATGTTGCCCAATCTTGGGAAAGAATGAAATTAATGCTTCAGAATTGCCCTACTCATGGTTCAATTTATGGATGATCATACAAAATTTCTTTGCGGATTGAATTTTGCTTCTAGAAATCTTTTAGATTCGGCCGCGGGAGGCACTTTTATGGAAATTACATTAGGAGATGCTACCAAATTGCTTGATAATATTATGGCTAATTATTCTCAATGGCACACCGAAAGATCTTCTAGTAAAAAAGTGCATGTTATAGAAGAAATCAATGTTTTGAGTGAAAATATGGATGAACTTATGAAGATGTTTGCTCCTACAAATACTCCTCTTGATCCCAATGATATGCCTTTATCTACTTTTCTTTGGAATAATAATGAATCTATGGATGTGAATTTTGTTGGTAGGAATAGTTTTGAAAACAACGCGTATAGAGGGAATTTTAATCCTAGGCCTTATCGTAGTAATCCTTCTAATAATTATGGAAATTCCTACAACAACTCTTATGGAAATTTTAATAAGGTGCCCTCTGAAATTTAGAGTAGTGTTAAAGAGTTTATGAATTCACAAAAGAATTTTAATGCTTTGCTTGAAGAATAATTGCTTAAAGTTGATGATTTGGCTAGGAACGTTGATAGAATTTCTCTTGAGATTGATTATTTAAAGCTTAGATCTATTCCTCCTAAGCATGATATCAATGAGTCTCTCAAATCCATGAGAATTTCCATTGATGAGTGCAAGGAAAGAACCGCTAGGATGCGTGCTTCCAAAGATGCCTTTATTAAAGCGTGTTCTTCCAATTCCTTTGAAAATCAAGATGAAGATCTAAAAGTTATTGATGTGTCCCCTATTAAATCTTTGTTTTGCAATATGAATCTTGATGAAACTGAATATGATCTTCCTTTACCTAGAAGGCGTTCTAAGAATTCGGAGTTTCTAGATCTTGATGATGAAATTGATAAAAGTGGGATTGAAATAAATAAAAACCGAGACGTTGCTAAACCCACTATTTTGGATCTAAAGGAATTTAATTATGAAAACTGCTCTTTGATTGGTTGTATTTCCTTGTTGCAATCCGTGCTAGATTCTCCTCATGCTTATAGTCAAAATAAGGCCTTTACCGAACACATTGTTGATGCCTTGATGCAATCTTATGAAGAAAAACTTGAGTTGAAAGTTTCTATCCCTAGAAAACTCTATGATGAGTGGGAACCTACCATTAAAATTAAATTTAAAGATTATGAGTTCCATGCTTTGTGTGATTTGGGTGCTAGTGTCTCTACTATTCCCAAAACTTTATGCGATTTGCTAGATTTCCGTGATTTTGATGATTGCTCTCTAAACTTGCATCTTGCGGATTCCACTATTAAAAAGCCTATGGGAAGAATTAATGATGTTCTTATTGTTGCGAATAGGAATTATGTGCCCGTAGATTTTATCGTTCTTGATATAGATTGCAATCCTTCATGTCCTATTATTCTTGGTAGACCTTTCCTTAGAACGATTGGTGCAATTATTGATATGAAGGAAGGAAAGATTAGATTCCAATTTCCCTTCAAGAAGGGTATGGAACACTTCCCTAGAAAGAAAATAAAATCACCATATGAATCTATCATGAGAGCCACTTATGGATTGCCTACCAAAGATGGCAATACCTAGATCTATCCTTGCTTTTATGCCTAGCTAGGGGCGTTAAACGATAGCGCTTGTTGGGAGGCAACCCAATTTTACTTTGTGTTTTTTGTTTTTGCTTCTATTTAGGAATAAATAATCCATCTAGCCTCTGTTTAGATGTGGTTTTATGTTTTAATTAGTGTTTGTGCCAAGCTAGACCTATTGGATCTTCTCGGATGATAGTTATTTGATCTTGCTGTAATTTCCAGAAACTTTGCGCTCAGTGCCCGAATTGTTAAAAATCACCAGAACGTGATAAAATACTGATTCCAATTGCTGCTGATCAATAAACAAATTTAAGTTCGTCTAATTTTGGTAGAATTTTTTGGGTTCCAGAAGTTTGCGTTAGTTACAGATTACTACAGACTGTTCTGTTTTTGACAGATTCTGTTTTGCGTGTGTTGTTTGCTTATTTTGATGAATCTATGGCTAGTAAAATAGTTTATAATCCATAGAGAAGTTGGAATACAGTAAGTTTAACACCAATATAAATAAAGAATGAGTTCATTACAGTACCTTAAAGTACTCTTTTTTTTTCTTTCTCTAACGGAGCTCACGAGATTTCTATTGAGTTTTGTGTTGTGAAGTTTTCAAGTTTTGGGTGAATTCTTTTGATGGATTATGGAACAAGGAGTGGCAAGATCCTAAGCTTGGGGATGCCCATGGCACCCCAAGATAATCCAAGGACACCAAAAAGTCAAAGCTTGGGGATGCCCCGGAAGGCATCCCCTCTTTCGTCCACTTCCATCGGTAATTTACTTGGAGCTATATTTTTACTCACCACATGATATGTGTTTTGCTTGGAGCGTCTTGCATTATTTGTGTCTTTGCTTGTTAGTCTACCACAATCATCCTTTCTGTACACACCTTTTGAGAGATCCATACATGAATTAAAATTTGATAGAATACTCTATGTGCTTCACTTATATCTTTTGAGCTTGATAGTTTTGCTCATAGTGCTTCACTTATATCTTTTGAGCGTGATAATTTTTGCTCTAGTACTTCACTTAGATCTTTTAGAGCACGATGGTGGATTTGTTTTAAAGAAACTTGATCTCTCATGCTTCACTTAGATTATTTTGAGAGTCGTTAATAGCATGGTGATTTGCTTAATGTTAATATACTTGGTATTCAAGATTTGTGAAACTTTCCTTTGAGTGTGTTGAATACTAAGATAAGTTTGATGCTTGATAATTGTTTTGAGATATGAAGATGGTGATATTAGAGTCATGCTAGTTGAGTAGTTTTGAATTTAAGTAATACTTGTGTTGAAGTTTGTGATTCCCGTAGCATGCACGTATGGTGAACCGTTATGTGATGAACTCGGAGCATGATTTATTTATTGATTGTCTTCCTTATGAGTGGCGGTCGGGGATGAGCGATGGTATTTTCCTACCAATCTATCCCCCTAGGAGCATGCGCGTAATACTTTGCTTTGATAACTTCTAGATTTTTGCAATAAGTATATGAGTTCTTTATGACTAATGTTGAGTCCATGGATTATACGCACTTTTTCTCATCCTTCCACCATTGCTAGCCTCTCTAATACCGCACACTTTTCGCCGGTATCATACACCCACCATATACCTTCCTCAAAACAGCCACCATACCTACCTATCATGGCATTTCCATAGCCATTCCGAGATATATTGCCATGCAACTTTCCACCGTTCCGTTTATTATGACACGCTCCATCATTGTCATATTGCTAGCATGATCATGTAGTTGACATTGTATTTGTGGCAAAGCCACCGTTCATAATTCTTTCATACATGCCACTCATGTTTCATTGCATATCCCGGTACACCGCCGGAGGCATTCATATAGAGTCATATTTTGTTCTAAGTATCGAGTTGTAATTGTTGAGTTTGTATGAAAAATAAAAGTGTGATGATCATCATTATTAGAACATTGTCCCAAGTGAGGAAAGGATGATGGAGACTATGATTCCCCCACAAGTCGGGATGAGACTCCGGACGACAAATAAAAAAAAGAGGCCAAAAAAAAGAGAAAAGGCCCAAGAAAAATGAGAGAAAAAGAGAGAAGGGACAATGTTACTATCCTTTTACCACACTTGTGCTTCAAAGTAGCACCTTGATCTTCATGATAGAGAGTCTCTCATTTTGTCACTTTCATATACTAGTGGGAATTTTTCATTATAGAACTTGGCTTGTATATTCCAATGATGGGCTTCCTCAAATGCCCTAGGTCTTCGCGAGCAAGCGAGTTGGATGCACACCCACTTAGTTTCTATTGTTGAGCTTTCATATACTTATAGCTCTAGTGCATCCGTTGCAAGGCAATCCCTACTCACTCACATTGATATCTATTGATGGGCATCTCCATAGCCCATTGATACGCCTAGTTGATGTGAGACTATCTTCCCTCTTTTTGTCTTCTCCACAACCACCATTCTATTCCACATATAGTGCTATATCCATGGCTCACGCTCATGTATTGCATGAAGATTGAAAAAGTTTTGAAAATGTTAAAGTATGAAACAATTGCTTGGCTTGTCATCGGGGTTGTGCATGATTTAAATACTTTGTGTGGGGAAGATGGAGCATAGCCGGACCATATGATTTTATAGGGATAACTTCCTTTGGCCATGTTATTTTGAGAAGACATAATTGCTTAGTTAGTATGCTTGAAGTATTATTATTCTTTATGTCAATATGAACTTTTGTATTGAATCTTTTGGATCTGAATATTCATACCATGATTAAGAAGATTTACATTGAAATTATGCCAAAGTATCACTCCACATCAAAAATTCTCTTTTATCATTTACCTACTCGAGGACGAGCAGGAATTAAGCTTGGGGCCTCGATCGTCTCCAACGTATCTATAATTTTTGATTGCTCCATGCTACTTTATCTATTGTTTTGGACTATATTGGGCTTTATTTTCCACTTTTATATTACTTTTGGGACTAACCTATTAACCGGAGGCCCAGCCCAGAATTGCTGTTTTTTGCCTTTTTCAGTGTTTCGAAGAAACAAAATATCAAACGGAGTCCAAACGGAATGAAACCTTCGGGAACGTGATTTTCCAACCGAACGTGATCCAGGAGACTTGGACCCTACTCCAAGAAGTGCCGGAGGCGGTCACGAGGGTGGAGGGCGCCCCCCTGGGCGCGCCTCCCTACCTGTGGGCCCCCTGATGCTCCACCGACATACTCCTTCCTCCTACATATACCTACGTACCCCAAACGATCAGAACATGAGCCCTAATTCCACCGCCGCAACTTCATGTATCCACGAGATCCCATCTTGGGGCCTGTTTCGGAGCACCGCCGGAGGGGGCATCCACCACGGAGGGATTCTACATCAACACCATAGCCTCTCCGATGAAGTGTGAGTAGTTTACTTCAGACCTTCGGGTCCATAGCTAGTATCTAGATGGCTTCTTCTCTCTTTTTGGATCTCAATACAATGTTCTCCCCCTCTCTCGTGGAGATCTATTCGATGTAATCTTATTTTTGCGATGTGTTTGTTGAGACCGATGAATTGTGGGTTTATGATCCAGTATTATCTATGGAAAATATTTGATTCTTCTCTGAATTCTTTTATGTATGATTGAGTTATCTTTGCAAGTCTCTTCGAATTATCCATTTGGTTTGGCCAACTAGATTGGTAGTTCTTGCAATGGGAGAGTTGCTTAGCTTTGGGTTCAATCTTGCGGTGTCCTTACCCAGTGACAGAAAGGGTTGCAAGGCACGTATTGTATTGTTGCCATCGAGGATAACAAGATGGGTTTTTATCATATTGCATGAATTTATCCCTCTACATCATGTCATCTTGCTTAAGGCGTTACTCTATTTTTAACTTAATACTCTAGATGCATGCTAGATAGCGGTCGATGAGTGGTGTAATAGTAGTAGATGCAGAATCGTTTCGATCTACTTGTCTCGGACGTGATGCCTATATACATGATCATTGCCTAGATATACTCATAACTATGCTCAATTCTGTCAATTGCTCAACAGTAATTTGTTCACCCACCGTAGAAAATCTATGCTCTTGAGAGAAGCCACTAGTGAAACCTATGGCCCCCGGGTCTATTCTCATCATATCAATCTCTATCACTTTATTGACTTGCTTTGTTTTTACTTTGCCTTTTTAATTTTTACTTTGCATCTTTATACCAAAAATACCAAAAATATTATCTCTATCAGATCTCACTCTCGTAAGTGATCGTGAAGGGATTGACAACCCCTAATCGCGTTGGTTGCGAGTAGCTATCGTTTTGTGCAGGTACGCGGGACTTGTGCGTGGTCTCCTACTGGATTGATACCTTGGTTCTCAAAAATTGAGGGAAATACTTACGCTACTGTGCTGCATCATCCTCTCCTCTTCGGGGAAAACCAACGCAAGCTCAAGACGTAGCAGTGGGTCCCAGCTAGCAGGAGGGTATTCATTTTTTTGTGCGTAACACTTCCTTGCGTGCGAAGATATAGCTGGTGGGTCCGACTTGTCAGCGGGGGGAAAGTTTTTTTTCACGAAATACAGAGGCCCTTCTAGTGGGTCCAAGCTGTCAGGTGGAGGAATCATTATTTTGCTCATAATAAAGAGGCATTTCCTTGCGTGCGGCCGTGGACCCAGCTGTCAGCCTCTCCACGTACAGTCCACTTCCGATGGATGTCGTCAATTGACCATGTTGACCAGGCCGCGCCAAGAGCACCAGGGCGGTGGACGACGACGAGGCCTAGGAAGGGAACGACACGGAGCCAGGGAAGACTCGGCAGCTGTTTCCCACGCGGAGGGGAGTACGAGGGTTTACTGGTTCATCTGCTGTCGCCGAAGAATAATAGCTAGTGTGGGTGAGTAGAGGGATGGCTAGGCCAGCGACGGGAGTACGGTGGGGTGGTGAGGCCCGCGCGGTAGCATAGCCGGCCGCGGGAGGAGGGAGCAGGCAGTCCCGCCGGCACTTGTTTGAGCAGTTGGAGCAGGAAGAGTAGAGATTGAAGAAGCACGACGGCCGTTGGATGGACATCCAGCAATCACTGCTCTCGTGTGTTGACAAGTTGACATGGTGTTGCATGTGCGTCAACCTTTTTTTAGGAAAGCATACACGTCAACCTGTAGTAGGCGCACAAGTCAACCTCAAATATGTGGAAAACATCATATAGCCCATTTGCCATTATTTCTAATAATTTACATCCCATTTTCTAATTCTTAAGAATTTTTTTGGAGCCCATCTTCCTTTTGTTAGCATTACACCCCATATTGTGGCCACGGTTAAAAATTATACGAAATTTTGCATATTTCGGTGCGGTCAACTGTTTTTAATCCCGAAATATCGATTCGCAGTCAAATTATTTTGAAAAAATAATTTATATAGATATAAAATCCAAATAATTTTCCACACATTAATATCAATGGAATTTAAAATCTTGTAATGAAAAAAATTGAAACTAATTCCCGGTTTGATGTGTTTTAAAAATTTACAGCCCATTTCTGGGCAAACCGAATGAAACTCTTCTCGTCTTGAAAGATTTGCAGCCCAGCAGCGCTGATAAAGCAAGTAGGCCTTGTTTGGGTATTTATTTAAAAAATAGAACTGGGCTAGCCATTTTCAGCAAGAAAAAAACACAATTGGGCTCGTGATGTGGTAAACATAAATAAAACCATGGCTAGACGGGCCACAGCCCCCGCACAGCCCCGTTGGTACCAGGATCCGTCGCTAAAACTAGTATAAATAACAACTTCTTGTTCCTCAAAAAACAAACTGCGCGACCTGCTGGGTCCCTAGTGTCAGCTGCTCGTAGTGTAATTCTCACGTTTATTGACTACGTTGACAATGGCGTGAGCCTCAGATGTCCAACCATTAGGAGGAACCATTTTTGGGCTTGTAATAACGAGGCACTTGCTTGCGTACTGCCATGAAGCTGGTGGGTCCCTACTGTCATCCTCTCCACATACAGTCATCTCCTTGTTCCTCTCGGTTGTTGACGACGGTGACAACGCAAGAGGGCGGCGCACCGTGCATGGCGAGCGAACCAAGGCAGAGGACGATGGTGAGGCCTCGGACGGAACGAACAGGAGCCGTGGAAGATGCGCCGGTCCAGTCGCAGGCGGAGGGGAGTACGAGGGTTGACTGGTTCGGGTGTGGATGCGTGTTGGGGCTGATGTTGCTAGAGAATAACAGGACGTGTGGGGGAATAGAGGGAGGGACTGGCCAATGTTGGAGGGTACGATAGGGCAGCGGAGGCACAGCCAGCCATGGAAGGCGGGAGTAGGCGGAGCCGACGGGGTGGTTTGGTTTGAGCGGCTGGAGGAAGAAGAAGACAAGAGATAGAAGATACACGACAAATGTTGGATGTCTATCCAATGGCTGGTAGGCAGAATCGTTTGTTGACTAGCTAGTAAGTCCACACCACATTGCATAGGCTATTTCCTCATGGGTCCCAAATGTCAGAATCCAAATCTGTCAAGGTCATGCAGCCTTTTCTATGAAAATTTACAGCCCATTTGATGTGCTAGTTCGAAATAAGTTTGTGGGTGCTAGTGGGGGCTAATCACTTGGCTTCTGTAATGCAAAGTGAGCTCAAGAAGCTGGCGAGCGTGATGTTATTTCCCTTGGTTGGGATTTGTTACAATATTTCACTCTAAATTAAACGAATGGCAAGCCATTTGCCTTGTTTCAAAGAAAATATGACAGTCACAGCTGAGTTGAAAAGGGCAAGAACATCTAACTCCAGCTTACAAACTGTACGAAAGCACGAGGGTTAATTGTTCATCAGGTTTACACAAAACCTAGGTTGAAAAGGGCAACAACATATGACTCCAGCACTATTTTCGGCAGTCACAGTCAAATGGATCGGTCAGGTCCATAGAATGAACATCCTGGGTCGTAAAATTTACTGGATTATGACCACAATATGTTGTAAATAGAAGCACGACACGTTTAAAAGCTCTTTTGCCCACTTGAAACTCCTTTTTTTCTCTTCGAGATACCCATCCGTCAAAACCATGCTACTGATAAACTTAAGCCTGATGGACAATAGTAACCTCGCAGTCAGCAGGAAGAATGTGACAAATCTAGTGTTTGCACGGTTGGCTACATATCGTTCTAGCGTTATTGTCTTCAATCGAATCTCATGAGAAGTGAGAAAATCCCGGTGCGTAAGAATCCATCGATTGGTTATAACTTTCTTACCCCGGCCTGTTGCCTAAATAGACATGAAGATTGAAAATAGTTAAGGTCTAAAAAAAGAGTGTCGAAAGAGCAACAGCTGAACGGTTAATTCTAGTACATTATACGCGGGCTTCCAATGTGCGTGAAATTATCACCTTTATATACAACATCTACAGACATGGAAAGCATTGCAGCAAGCCAATAATCTTGTTTATATAAAAACTATTCATTTGGATATATAAGATCTTGACAGAATCCAGCACCATTGATAGGTCATCCATGGAGAAACTCTTCATTGATAATATTAGTACAAAATGTGTACTCCAAGATGATATATAACTTATGTGCAGAAATTTAAAATGCAGCTTATGGTTACAAGTGTAGATGATAATATAAAGTACCTGAAGAACTGTGGAGCCAAACACCATATTGAAATGAGCACAGAGATCATGTATTACACCCAATGTCTCCAGTATAGGTGCACAGAGGACGATTATTTGCAACGGTAAATAACTAGAATCAAGGATCAACCTTTGAAGTGAAGGGGCATCTTGGATGATGAGCTGCCTTCCGTCAAAAGAAATTCCAATTCTTACAAGGATAGGCGACTTTATTTGGAGACAACCGATTCTAACTGTGAAAACAAGCACCAAGCACTCCAGGGTAGGGCAACTGGAACGGATGATGCTATGCAATGAGGCCTCCGATATACGAACTCGCACAAGTGAAAGTTTATTTTTTATACTAGGAAGTGAAAGTTTCTTGAGAAATGGGAGTCGAAGGTTTAGTACCAGATTGTCTGGTAGGTAGCACAGTGCAAAGGTGGCGGTGTGGAGAGAGGAGGAAAACCGCGAGATGGACATCGGTGCTGATGGCACAAGTACATGGCGTTCGGTATGTGGTACGTGATTTCCAGGGGAATAGTAGAACTCAAGCAGCTGTAGTTCTGTGAATTCAGGGGATTTCAGCCAGGCGTCCACCGTGCAGGGCATGGTATGCTTGCTCATGTAGCATGATGGGATGCAGATGCTTTGAACGGAGCCCTGGTGGGAGGAGATGATGGCTCTGGGGATTTCAAAATCATTGAAGTGAGATAGCTGACGACAGTCGAGATTAAGGGGCATGGCGCGCCATAGAGGGAGCCACCGAATTGAGAAGACTTGGGTGTGGCAGCAATCCTTGGTGGAGAGAAGCGAGATGATATCCCCAAGGACGGCGTCTGGGAGATCGCTGATGCGGTACACCCGAGATTCTACGGGTTACTGGGATCCGGTGGGGGCGGGGTCACCGCTTCTCCTCGGGCTACCGGGTGCAGGATCTACAACAGGCGTCGCTGCTGGCGGGAGCCTTGTCTTCTTGGCGCTGGGGTCAGCCGACTCCATTTTCCTCGAGGGCGACGCGTCGCGCTCACGGATTTGAGCAGAGTAACGAATGACGAGCCTAGTTGTGGTGCGAGTGAAGAAGAAGGGGAGCTGGGGTTTTTCTGTAGTAGTGAGGAAGAAGGGGAGCTGGGGTTTTCTGTAGGAGTGAGGTGAGTCGGAGTGAGGAGGAAGAAGAATACCCAGGTTTGGGGGGAGGAGCCTGGATTAGGGGGTATCCGGACAACCGGACTATATACTTTGTCCGGACTATTGGAGCGTGAAGATACAAGACTCAAGACTCCGTCCCGTGTCCAGATGGGACTCTCCTTTGCGTGGAAGACAAGCTTGGCGATCCGGATATTATATTTCCTTCTTTGTAACCGACTCCATGTAAACCCTGGCCCTCTCCGGTGTCTATATAAACCGGAGAGTTTAGTCCTTAGAGACAGAATCATAATCATCATAGGCTAGCTTCTAGGGTTTAGCCTCTACGATCTCGTGGTAGATCAACTCTTGTAATACCCATATCAAGATCAATCAAGAAGGAAGTAGGGTTTTACCTCCATCGAGAGGGCCCGAACCTGGGTAAACATCGTGTCCCTTGCCTCCTGTTACCATCAGCCTTAGACGCATAGATCGGGACCCCCTACCCGAGATCCGCCGATTTTGACACCGACATTGGTGCTTTCATTGAGAGTTCCTCTGTGCCGTTGTTGCAAGGCTCGATGGCCCGCCTCGTTGTCAAGTACAACATCACCTCTGGGGGAGCACTGGCGGTAGGCCAGACTCTCCGACTAGGCGACTTCGTCATGGCCGTCCGATCGGCTTCCGCGCGGACGATGACCTCTCAAGTCATCAAAAACAGCCTCCACATCAATTCGGACCTCGCCGAACAGATGAATCAAATAGAACTCTCCTCCCTCAATGAGCTCTTGGATCGCATAGCCGCTCTGGGAGTCGCTACAGACTATGATCGGGTCGGGCTTAAATCCGACCAGAGGGATATTAAATCCCCACCGGTCACCCACGAGATAGCGGTAGTGGAGGAGCCGCATATGGATTATCCCTGTATTTTGAGGACGAATTATGTCCGGATTACCGAGCTCTCTGAGCCGGATACCCGCTCGTGGGAGAACATGACCCAGACCCCGGACTTAGAATCGGGTATCGGGCCGGAAAAATTGGGCAGCACTCCGGATCCCGAGCTATCAAGCCCAGAAGCTCCTCTGCCCCTGGTCGTTAGATCGGATCAGAATCCAGATTCAGCTACACCCACCCACCCAGACTTAAACCATCTCTCCCACATCAGACAAGAGCCCCAAGAGACAGTACATCGCTACTGGGCCAGATTCCTCCTTGTGCTAAACAAGGTCACGGACTGTCGTGAGGAAGACGCAATCTCACTTTTCTGCAAAAATTGCACAAACAAAGGGATCCTTAATGCTATAAGTGGCCGTGACATAGTGCACTTTGCTGACTTAGCAGCCATAGTACAGAAGTACTATGCGATGGAAAGCGCCTGGAAAATCCAAACAAAATTTTGGGATAGTCCGGCTCTCACCAAAACCTTTGTCCGAGCTAAACGGGCGAACTCTCATAAGACAGCCAACCCAATCCCCAAGAAACCAAAGCCCACCCCAGGCCGTGGAACCGTATTGGAAGAAAGGCTCAATGGGCCATGTAAACTCCACAGCACGCCGGACACTACACCAACACATAGCCTTAGAGCATGTTGGATACTCCGGCAGGTAGCAAAAAGTGGCGAGGATCTTCCTGTAAGCCATAAAGCAGAACAACATCCCGCCAAAGAAAACAATACGGTACTAATAGTCTTCGAGACTTTCGCCTCAAACAATAGGCGTAAGCGAGCTCATCGAAATTTCGCTGAAATCTGCCACGTGGAAAAAATAAATCCATGGAACGACACTGCTATAACTTTCAGTGTCAGTGACGAACCTCAATTCCAGACAGTCCGGGCACCAGCCGCTTTGGTCCTTGGCCCAATCCTGGACGGCTTTCGGCTCACTAAAGTACTCATGGACGGCGGAAGCGAATTAAACTTGATCTACGAAGAAACACTCAACAAGATGGAAATTGATAAAAGCCGCATTGAGCAAAGCGGCACAACCTTCAGGGGAATCATCCCTAGTCGGGAAGCACGGTGTGCGGGAAAAATCACACTCGACGTGGTATTCGGCACTCCGGAGAATTACAGGTCCGAAGAAATCACATTCCAAGTGGCTCCTTTCCACAGCGGATACCACGCCCTTTTGGGGCGGGACGCATTCACAAGCTTTCAAACTATACCCCATTACGGGTACATGAAGCTTAAAATGCCCGGACCCAATGAATCATCATTCTATCCAGTGATCCGGACGTAGCACTTCGTGCCGAAAATAAAACCGCAGCACTAGCCCTGGAAGCATTATCCGAAGCTCTAGCAGCCGAAGAACTAACAACGCTGCGTGCCACCATGGACATGGACGGCGTGATACTCGACAAGCGACCCAAGTCCACCTCATTTAAACCCGCAGACGAGATAGTCAAATTCCAGGTCCATCCAACGGACCCCACGAAGACAGCTTCCATGGGGACACAGTTGAGCCCCACAATGGACGCCGCACTATGAGACTCCCTACGCGAGAATTGGGACATTTTCGCCTGGCACCCTTCGGACATGCCGGGCATCCCATGCAGACTAGCCGAACACAGCCTCAATATACTGAAAGGATAGAAGCCTGTCAAACAGACTCCCAGGCGCTTCTTAGAGCCCAAACGGCAAGCCATGGGAGAAGAGCTAGCTAAGCTACTTGAGGCCGGATTCATCAGAGATATCAAGCATCCGAATTGGCTGGCAAATCTGGTAATGGTACCAAAGAAGGACAAATCCTGGCGCCTGTGCGTCGACTTCAAAGACCTCAACAAAGCTTGCCCCAAGGATCCCTTCCCCCTCCCTCACATCGACCAAATCATCGATGCCACCGCAGGACACGACTCACTGTGTTTCCTCGATGCATACTCCGGATACCATCAAATAAAGATGGCAGAGTCCGACCAAGCTGCAACGGCCTTCATAACGCCATATGGTCCTTTTTGCTTCAACACTATGCCTTTCGGGCTTAAAAATGCTGGCGCAACCTATCAACGCATGATTCAAACATGCCTGGAAAAGCAAATCAGCAAAACAGTAGATGCCTATGTGGACGACGTGGTCATAAAAACAAGACACGTCGAAACCCTAATAGATGACTTGAGGCTTACGTTCGATAACCTCCGAACATACGACATCAAGCTAATCCCGGAAAAGTGTGTTTTCGGTGTACCCTCCGGGAAGTTGCTCGGCTTCATTGTTTCCAATAGAGGAATTGAAGCAAATCCGGAAAAAATCCGAGCTCTGTCATAGTTGGCTATCCCAACAGACCTCAAACATATCCAGAAACTAGCTGGATGCATGGCTGCCTTAAGCCGCTTTATCTCCGGATTAGGAGAAAAGGCATTACCTCTTTACCGCCTTCTTCGGCGCACCGAACACTTCGTGTGGACGGACGCATCCGCGGCCGGATTGGACGTAATAAAGACCTTATTGGCCAGTAATCCATTCCTAACAACGCCAAATACTGGTGAACCTATGCTATTGTACATAGCTGCAACACATCAAGTTGTGAGCGCAGTGCTCGTTGTCGAACGAGAGGCTGACGGATACAAATTCCTGCTCCAGAAGCCGGTATATTACGTATCCACGGTCCTCACCCCATGCAAATCCCGATACCCACACTATCAAAAGATAGCATACACGGTCTTCATGGCATCCCGGAAGCTACGACACTACTTCCAAGAGTGTTTGATTACGGTGGCCTCCGAAGTACCACTCAACGACATAATAAACAACCCGACGCTACGGGACAGATTGCTAAATGGGCCATCGAGCTTCTCCTGTTCGACATAACATACAAACCACGGCGGGCCATTAAGTCGCAAGTATTGGCTGACTTCGTCACCGAATGGACAGAAGCCGAACTCCCTAAAGAGTACGGTGCGTACTCTAATTGGATCATGCACTTCGACGGCTCTAAAATGGTGGCCGAATTAGGAGCAGGAGTAGTCCTGACTTCCCCCACCGGAGAAACGGTCCAGTACATACTACAAATATTATACATAGACTCCAACAACGTAGCCAAATACGAGGCTGTGTTGCATGGTCTTCGGATGGTAATCTCTATGGGCATTCAACGCCTGGAGGTGCGCGGGGATTCAAACCTCGCAATATCACAAATAAACGGAGACTTTGATGCCAAGGATCCGAAAATGGCGGCCTACCGTAATGCCGTCCTCAAAATGTTAGCTCAGTTTGAGGGGCTCGAATTCCACCATCTGGCTCGAGAAAACAATCAAGCGGCGGATGTCCTCGCCCGCATCGACGCTAAACGCGACCCTATCCCACCTAACATATTCCTTGAAAGGCTGTTCAAGCCATTCGTGGTATGGGAAGGGGAGTCCGGCAACACTAGCACGGATCCGAGTACACCCCCAGATTCCGAACCATCAGACGTAATCAGAGGCTCCGCCACCGAAATAACACCTTCGGCCCATGAAATCATGGTTGTAATCGCCTCGTGGACCGAGCCTTTCTTGGCCTACCTAAATAGGAAGGAGCTCCCCGAGGACCAAAATGAAGCACACTGTATTGTGCGGCATTCCAAGGCCTACAAAGTACATGAGGGAGAACTCTATAAGAAGAGTGCGACTGGGGTGCTCCAAAGATGCATCTCCGAAGAGGAAGGGCGGCAGCTCTTGGCCGAAATCCATGCCGGACTCGGCGGGCACCACGCCGCAGCTCGGGCACTTGTCAGCAAGGCCTTCCTTACAGGCTTTTATTGGCCGACAGCCGAAGCGAGACCTACAGACCTTGTCCAACACTGCGTCGGTTGCCGCTCTTTGCCAATCGAGTCATATGCCCCTACCGCTCTCCAAACAATCCCCATTACTTGGCCCTTGGCGGTGCAGGGGCTGGATATGGTCGGACCCTTAAAGGGGAAGCCATAAGAAAAAATACTTATTGGTCATGGTGGACAAGTTCACCAAATGGATAGAAGCTAAACCAGTCAAAACGGCCGAATCCGGATCAGTGATAGACTTCATATCCGGGGTTGTACACGGATACGGCGTCCCCCACAGCATCATCACTGATAATGGCTCAAACTTCAGAGCCTATGAAGTGAAAACTTGGTGCGGCAACATGGGCATTAAGCTCGATTACGCCTCCGTCTACCATCCCCAAACAAACGGCCAGGTCGAACATGCAAACGGTCTCATGATGAGCAGCATCAAACCCAGACTAGCGCGATCCATGACAGAATCGGACACACACTGGGTCAAGGAGCTCGACTCCATACTCTGGGGGCTGGAGACCACGCCGAATCGCACCACCAGATACACACCATTTTTATGGTGTACGGCGCAAAAGCAGTACTACCCTGCGACATAATACATGATTCACCTTGCGTGCGCATGTACGAAGAGAAGGAAGCCGAGTTAGATCGGCAATACAACTTAGATGCCCTCGAGGAGGAGCGCGACGTCACAAAAGCCCGTTCCGCATTCTATCAGCAGTAGGCTCGACGATACCAAAGCAGAGAAGTGCCGGCCAAAACTTATAATATTGGCGAACTCGTTCTATGCCTACAAGAGAAGAAGAAGGACAAGCTCAAACCTAAGTGGGAGGGTCCCTTCGTTATTGATAAAGTTCTCACCGGAGGAGCGTACCGCCTACGTAATGCATCCGATAACAGACTCGAGCCGAACCCATGGAACGCGGCCAGACTCCGGAGATTCTACGCCTAGCGCCGAACTCAGTGTTCGTCTCCTTACCCCCTCCTTTTTAATTACGTTCCTCCACATTTTTCCTTTCTCTCCCTTTTTCCTTCTTCACACAAAGTACTCAATACAGTGCGGATGCTCGAATCACTCCAGCCATGCTATGTGTATAAGCTATACCTGGGGGCTTCCTATATGGAAGCTAAATATAATTGCTTTCATGGCTTCTTGCCTATCACATATGCATTCCTTTTTCCATATGTGTCTTTTCTTCACCATTATATGCATCGATATGACTTAAGACGTGGCCATGCTGGGTTGCCTGGCTCTTGTGTTTATGCCCTACGTTCCCATTAATTCGACTAGGGCATAAGGGGAGCACCTGCGATTATTCTTGTCGGTTCAGCGGATTGTTACGGCCAGTTCATCCGGATGTGTACCTCGGTGGGTGAAGCCGCTTCAGCAAGCTAAGCGTTCTTAAGGGAATATTGAATGGTCGGTGAACAAAAGATGTTTTTTGACCATCCATAAGACTATTACAATTTGAATCCCGAAGTTTTTGTATCCTGCGTCTCCATTACGCAATATTTTAAAAGCATACGCTGCTTTAGCTCTTTAAGCACCGTACATCGATGCATGCGTACCAGGAAAGGAACCCTAACGGAACTATTCTCCACGGAAGATGTTTCTTACTATCCATGTAATATAACATAACTAGTTGGGTACTTGTCTTTTCAAGCACTTATGACTCCTCGCTGGTTTCCACGCATACCCGGTTACGTATAACTAATCGGGTATTCAATACACCCGGACTGTCGGATCCGGGGGCTGAAGCGAAAAGGTCTGCCATGACAAATGATTTTAATTCGGCTAGGGACTACATATGTCCATCGAATTACACAGTCACTTGGACTGACTATATTCTTCCTCTATACCATCCAACAGGCTATCTAGCTTACAATCCTGTTGGGAATACCTTGCAGCTAACGCTACCTGGTCATACACGGACTCACGGAATTTCTTGCCCATCGGCCCTTGATCCGACTTGACCATATGGTTCGGGTCAAGCTTGGTGTAGCGCGTCTTCACCATAGCCCAGGCTTCTTTTGCACCTTGTCGGCAGGATGACATCTTCCACAACCGGAAGCGCCGCCATGCTCCTTGGAGCATATCCACGAGCTCCCCCATGCCTTTTGGCAGGAAGCTTGATACCCCACAGGCAACAAATCGTCTGGCAATACCTCATCACCTGCCGAGCTCGCTCGTGCAGCTGTGAGAGGTCTTGCAGCAAATTGCCTGCAGACGCGGGCATCTCCTCTTCAGGGTGGCCCGTCAACATACCTACAGATAAAAATTCTTTCAATATGCTTCCTCGCCGAGCTGTACTAAAGTTCATCTCCGCACTTACCATAAATGCCGCGACGAAGCCTTTTGTTCTCCCTCACGGAGTCCGCCAGCTGAGCGCGAACATCTTTTAATTCGACGCCGAGCCGGATATTGGCATCTTGAAGATTGTTCTTCTCCTGCCTAACTTGCGTAAGAATACGCTCGCCAGCTTTTAGCTGCCTTTGAAGATGTGACTCGTTATCTCTTACGACCTCCGGATTCACCCCGGGATTGTCTGCAGAATTTTCTGTTAGACTTATCATACAAGCCACTTACTAACTGGAACATTTCCGTACAATTGAGACAAATATTACCAGATGAGGCCTTCTGGGATTCCTCTAACTTGGCAACCATGGCCCTCAGCTGGGTCTTGCACTCCTCCAGCTCTCGAGACAATTGGGCATTCTTATCTACAAGGACCTGTGCATAAATTGATCCTTAAAACAGTTGTTCCAATCGTTTCAAGTCTCAGGGGCTACTGCTATACATGCTTATTTTTCTTACCCGTATATCTTTGGCATACTGGTCCGTCGCTCGGGCAAGCCCGCCTTGAGCAGCTCAGATGTATGCATCCCCCGAATTGAAAGCATTAAATGCCTCTTTGGAAAACATGTTGTTGCGAAGTACGACCCATCGGGGCGGTGATTCATGGTGCTCTCTACTTCGGAATTCGTGGCGGAGAGCATATCCGCATCCTCCGTCAGAGGACAATTCAGCATCGGCCCCGCGTCCACTTCCTCTCTCGAAGCCGGTTCTGGAATCCGGCTGGTGGAGGCGTGATTGGCAGGATCTCTGGATATAGCCCGGCTACTCCTCTTTCTGCCAGGACACGAAGGACGCTGTTACATTTCAAACACAATAATCACGGAGCATGTTTTTACCATACCTCTGTAGTGGCGTTTCGGCCCTAACCGCCTTCCTCTTAAGCCTGCCCGATCCGGACGCCTTTTGCCGACGAGCCCCCAGGGGCTCGGCGCCGCGTTCCGACGGTCGTCTCTACAAAAATACGATGTTTCAGGCATAAAGCACGGCATCATAAAGGAGTCCTTTTAAGAGGATAGGATTCCTTGGCTTTTCTTACACGCGATGCAGGTAGCAGTCCGGGATAGTCGGCGACAATAGCCACTGAGGCGCCATTGCAGCTCACCTGATAAAATGTCCCGTTGACAAGCTCCACAGTAATATC
The DNA here is from genome assembly GCA_021605205.1 of Aegilops longissima. Taxonomy (NCBI): domain Eukaryota; kingdom Viridiplantae; phylum Streptophyta; class Magnoliopsida; order Poales; family Poaceae; genus Aegilops; species Aegilops longissima. Next base: position 596,433,431 of record CM038676.1, on the reverse strand, counting down.
CGGGTCTTCTTCGAGTCCTGGATCGAAGGCCCTTCCGGGGTCCTCTGGCTGCGGGGAGGGGCTGGAGAATCCTTCTACGGCCCTCCTCAGTTCCTGCTCAGAAATATCGAGGTAAATAATCGTGACGAGGGACGCCAGAATGTATAAAGCGGGGGGAAGAGTGACGACTTACCCAGCTTGGGGGGTTGTACATAGAAAACCCATCCCGCGATTTAATATGAAGGAATTCTTCTTCTTCTCCTTTATACAAATCGGACAATATCCTCGCCAGAGCAGTGGCGGAGTCCGGACCCTTACGACCATAGCGGGTGGCATCATCTTCCCCGTTGTAGTGCCACATGGGCTTCCCCCGATATTGAAGCGGCTGCACTCCATGCATTATGCATATTGCCATAACCTCGACTATCGTCAGCCCTGATTTGGCCAGTATCTTTATCCTGCTCATCTGGAAGTGTATTTCTTTGGTATCCTCCTCTTGGGGGCCCTGAGGGTGCCAACTTCGGCGTGCCTTCGCCGGAGCATTACTGAACTTAGGGAGACCTGTCCAGACTGGATCCGGAAGGGGAACATCATCAACATAAAACCACTCCGAGGGCCAGTTCTCCGGTGCCTTCTTGGGAGTACCGGATAAGTATCCGGTCTTGGCGACGCACCATACTTCAGCTCCGCCCACTTGACAAATGGATTCCCCCTGGTTGCGAGGGACGAGGCAGAACAACTTCTTCCATAACCCGAAGTGAGCCTCGCAGCCCAGAAATAGTTCACCAAGGGCAACGTATCCTGCTATGTGGAGCACAGAGGTAGGGGTGAAGTTGTGCAACTGGAGGCCGTAGAACTCCAGGAGCCCGCGAAGGAATGGATGGATTGGAAACTCGACGCCTCTCAGCAGATGCGGGATGAGGCATATTCGCTCCCCTGGGGATAGATTAGGAGATCTCTCCGCTTGCTCCCCGCCATTATAGGTGGCTAGTCCGGCTCGGACGGGGACCATAAACACCAGTGGAAGAAACCCTTGGGGTCTGCAGCTCTATTAAGCAGTTTTGAGGGACAGAACATTCTTCCCAATCACCTGGCCTAGAGCTATGGGAGCGAGAGGAGGAGCTGCGACGACCGGCCATGCTGGAATGATTTTTTCCGGGCACGCTCTGTTGGATGCTCGCTCAAGGGAAGAAGGTGAAGCTTGGATCTGAGAATCCCCATCCCTTCAAATAGATGGTTTGCTTGCAGGACTGGGGTGGCGAATGCAAAAATGCCCCGGCTCCTCATATTCGCCCGACATGTGGAGATGGTCATTATTGAAGCACACAAGCCGAGGAGTACAACATTGATGGGAAGCCGGACACTGTTCGCTACAACAGGTACTTTGGAGTATACGGAGATGGAACCCGCCTTGCAATGCCGAAGACAAACTGCGCGTCGGACTCATCGTCATTGAAGCCTGGTTCAGGGGCTACTGAGGAAGTCCTGGATTAGGGGGTATTCGGACAACCGGACTATATACTTTGTCCGGACTATTGGAGCGTGAAGATACAAGACTCAAGACTCCGTCCCCTGTCCGGATGGGACTCTCCTTTGCGTGGAAGACAAGCTTGGCGATCTGGATATTATATTTCCTTCTTTGTAACAGACTCCATGTAAACCCTGGCCCTCTCCGGTGTCTATATAAACCGGAGAGTTTAGTCCTTAGAGACAGAATCATAATCATCATAGGCTAGCTTCTAGGGTTTAACCTCTACGATCTCGTGGTAGATCAACTCTTGTAATACCCATATCATCAACATCAATCAAGCAGGAAGTAGGGTTTTACCTCCATCGAGAGGGCCCGAACCTGGGTAAACATCATGTCCCTTGCCTCCTGTTACCATCAGCCTTAGGCGCGATAGATCGGGACCCCTACCGAGATCCACGGTTTGACACCGACCGGGGCGTGTCTTTGGTGTGGGTAGCGCTTCTCATTAGGTAAATATATGGGCTTTTGAATTGATTTTACTATTTACTAGGGTGGATGGGCTGTTTTTTCTTGGGGCCAGAGAAACAATTACTACTAGTACAGTGGAGATACTTTATAGCTACCCAGAAAAACAATTACTACTAGTACAGTGGATACACTACCGCTTCTGGCTCCTCCTAGGTCATCGAAACGTCTCCCTCTACTGAATGACATTATACTTTTGTTCACCGACATGTAGGCCATGCAGCACGCGGGCCCAAATGCCATCCACCAAATTAGAAGGCAGTATGCAGATGGAGAGTCACCCCGGTCATAGCGCCGCAATAACGAGCCGTTGTATCACAAAACCCCACCTTCCCGCAGTCTAAGTTTGACGGACGAAGCAACCAATCATTTCACTCTTTGCTGAATCCCCTTCTCCCTCACCGTCTTCAAGAAAGGCAACAATCACATCTGCCACTGTTCTTCTCTCCCAACGAAGGGAAGGTAAGCGGATCCGTGATGTTGGTATATTTTCGTTCAGAGAAAAAAAAGAACTTTTGCAAAGCAGTAACCAATCTTCACTCTCTTTTTTCTTTCATTGTCATTGAGATTGTGTTTTCCTTTCCGTGGTCTCCTAGTATTCGTCAGTTTCATGATGAACCAAGGGGAACAACGCAAAGATCTGCTGATATTGGAGCAGACGCGGGAGGCTGATCCCCACGAGACAAAGAGCTCCAAGAAGATGGAGGCAGCCACCGAGCTGACCCCAGATACGCTAATGGCCACTACTGAGATGGCCAACACCTCATTTGAGGTTACAGCCCCCATGGCACTGCAGAAGCAATTTTCCCCCTTCGACAATGTGTCCCCCCCCCTGAGCTGCCCAAGGTGATTTTATTCTTTGCCGATCTCGATTGTGGTTTTTCATGTAAGTATGTGGTGATGAATAATGCAAAATTTTATTAGCTTCGATGCCATGCTATACATAGTGGTTTAAATAACTTGTGTTTCTTATGCTAGAAAGTAATTCAGGATTTGTTTCTGTTTCAATTAGAGCCCTGATGCAGACAAGGATTGTGTGGTTGTACATGTCACTCGCTATGAGGCGGATGACCTGAATATACACACTGGGAAAACAGAGTTCTTAGGCTGTTGGATCCTGGAATCCATTTGCGCTTATACCAATGTCGAGTTGTATTCCAGCCTCACTATTGTCAGGCGTGTTGTCCAGGGTGTACTAAAGCACAAGAAGTTCAAAGGTACTCCTTCGTTTGTGAGGCATACTGTTCTTGTCAATCTTACGTCGGAAGATGACGTGGCATGCCTCCACAAACAAGTTTATGAGTGGCAAGGCCACAAGGTTGTCTTCATGAAGGTTCGCAGGATTGAGCTGCTGCCGGACGTCCTTGATGATGTTCATGGCAAGGTTCGTCTTGTGTCCAGCCCAAATTAGATCGAGGCATGAAATAGTTGCCCCAGCTAGTGTTTAATAGTAGTTTGGATTGTGTCTAATTATCCGAACCTTGCCTGTTATCGAGCCCTCTAGGGCTAGTACTCTGTTTGAATCCGTCTATGGGAACTGCTGCTACTTTTGTGTGCCCGTGAATCATGCGAGAATGATCGTAATTGTTGCCGAAACAGATGCGTCCTCACTAGTTTTTTCATGAATATGGCATGGTAAGACATAAGTTGTCACAGTTTTTCATACGAGCAGTGTGTGTTTGATGAAATAGAGTACTCGTTCAAGAACTGTGCGTCGATGTATACGTAAGTACTTGTAAACACTGTTGGTGCTACCCCATTGTTTTGTGCTACCCCACTTGTGTAAAACACGATACATTGGCTCAACTCACTTCAACACTAGGCTATCGACCAACTAACAATCAACAATCTGCTGTCTGACATATAAGCAACTATGTATCTTGTTACAGTGGTTCATGTAGTTAACTGAGGCCACAATGTAAATTCCAAACGTTCACACGCTAGTCCAGCGTTCATGTGGAACACTCACATTAAACTCGGCTTCATAAAAAAACTTGAAAAGCATAAGTTAAGAAATTTTATACATCTCAATGATTCATAGAACATAACAAACATATACTAGTTCACAACAAAAGACAAAGTTGTGAGAAGGTTTACAAATCAGGAAAAAACAAGCAAGGCTTCTCTAAGCAAAGGGCCTCCCAGCAGGCTTAAATTTCCTGGAGTTCGCTCTGGTTTTTTCTTGTTTCCACCATCCAGGGTTAGGTTCTCTCATTCCAAAATAACCAATTATAATTGTGTTCTCAGTTGGAATGCTGAACTGAACCATGCAATGTACTGACCAGCTGAAATTCTTGTGCATCCCACTAAATTTAAGCACCGCTATTTGCAGAAATAAGCAGACCACAATGTCTCTTGTCTGCGCACCTGTCCAAAAAACCGCCGTGCAACCGTGCCAGCTAGTCCTTGGTCCATGGATGAACTGGTAGAAAGTGCATTCCGGACTAGGATGCAGTTGTTTTTGCTCGTCCCTGTACTGCAGTCAGGAAGTAAAACGTACGAATCAACTTCTTTTAGATTGCGTTGGTCATTCTACCTAGTTACTACCAATGTAGGAATACCTGGAACACTGGTGGTTAGAGGACGGCAGCTAGGAATAGCCATCTCATTTTGTGCAGTTGTACTAGAACTGAGGTGTGTACTTTTGATTGCGCAGACAAGAAATGATATGGAGACAGACATCCATGTTTGCGCAAATACGAAATACAGTTATTTAAACAGTGACAGATATTTGTAGTGGCGTATGATTAACAGTAGCTTCTATTGTGTTATAATTGGCACTAGATTGACAGTATGAAAGTTCCCTTAAGTAAGTAGCACCACATCACATCAACACTGCCACTAGATTAACATGCAGAACAATAGCATTAGTATTATTGTCATGAGAGTAGCACATGGTCAGTAAATGTGCAATCAAATTTGTGCAGTTCCACTGGGATGAAGCAATGTTAGCTGTGTGAGATTTAAGTATAACTGCAAAAACACAATTCATGGGAAATAAAGCAAGACAGAAGCACTTCATAAAATGGTGGTGGCATTGCTTCAATTTATCAACGGCACTATACCATTACTTATAGTGACATTAGGTGGCATTGCTTAATGCTTCATGTGATTTTACATTAACGGTAGCGATATGGCCATAGGGACAGCAGGGGCATAAAGTGGTAAGGCAGATGTGGTTGCCGAGAGCGGCAAACACTCAGGCAGCATGTCTGCATTTGTCCCATTTTTTGATCTCCTCTGCAACATTTTCCTATGTGAGCACATGAAATCTAGACCTGCTCATTCTCATTTGCGTTGTCCCCCACCCTTCGCCACCCACCATGCTTTCTTCGCCTTTTCAACCAAGAGACCGGTTGGGTAGCCAGTATCTACTACTTTCCCCTGTTTCCTCTTAGAACCAACTCCTAGATTCATGCTACAGCTTTCCCACTTTCTTCCCTGTTTGAACCAACTCTTAGGGTTGACTGTATGAACTAGCTTTACCTCTAATAATAGTAAAACTCTAGATGGCTTTGGAACAGCGGACGGAAGTAGAAAAAGATCCACACGAAGCCAAGTGGGGAGCTGGGGCAGTAGAGCAAGGCATGTTTTGAAGGAATATATACCTGAGGGTCGTCGGCATGTGGCAAAGACGGCGTCGGGAGGCCGCATCTTGGACACAATATCGCAGGGAGGAACAAGGGGTCCGAGGCCCTCCCGAGTCGGCGCTCTCTCGGAGAGAACGACACGACTGCCGATCGGGACGTGCGGGTAGCCGTTGCCCTCCTTGTCGGTGTCAAAACCGGCGGATCTCGGGTAGGGGGTCCTTATCTGTGCATCTTAGGCTAATGGTAACAGGAGGCAAGGGACACAATGTTTGCCCAGGTTCGGGCCCTCTAGATGGAGTTAAAACCCTACTTCCTGCTCGATTGATATTGATGATATGAGTAGTACAAGAGTTGATCTACCACGAGATCGTAGAGGCTAAACCCTAGAAGCTAGCCTATGCTGATTATGATTGTGATCGTCCCTCTAAGGACCAAACTCTCCGGTTTATATAGACACCAGAGAGGGCTAGGGTTTACACGGAGTCGGTTACAAAGAAGGAAATATAATATCCGGATCGCCAAGATTGTCTTCCAAGCAAAGGAGAGTCCCATCCGTACATGGGACGGAGTCTTGAGTCTTGTATCTTCATGCTTCTACAGTCTTGAAAAAGTATATAGTACGGATGTCCGGATACCCCCTAATCCAGGACTCCCTCAGTAGCCCCTGAACCAGGCTTCAATGACGATGAGTCCAATGCGCAGTCTTGTCTTCGGCATTTCAAGGCGGGTTCCAGCTCCGAATAGTAATCATCGAACACCTGAACCGTGTCCAGATCTGCAAGATGATCCTCACATACCGCCGTAGAGAGCATAGCATAAATCTGATCAGCTGGCAATTTTTGGTACGTCGTACTCCTGCATCGTGGCCCGGCCCAACACGAACCGGTTTTTCTTAGCCCACTTTGATACGCGTTGTGAGGCGGTTTTATTGGCACGCTCTGCCAAAGCAGAGATCGTGTTCCCCTTATTGCGGGATCCTCCATCAATACGGGTGTGCGCAACCCCATGACGACTGTTGGTATGACTCCGTGTTTTTAGATAAGTCTCAAGCGGTCACGCTGAGGACTCTTGATATTCACCCCCTTTATAAAGGGGCCGAGGCCTATACCTGTTTTCCACCACCCTTCCGCCTTTTCGCATTTCGAGTTCTAACACCCGAGACCCAAGCTCAAACACCCCGGATCTTCCACTATGTCCGGATCCAACCTTCAAGGCCGGTGGGTGGCCTCCTCGATCAAAGAGGAGGACATTGCGAGGCTTAGGGAGGTCGGATATCTGACTGCCGACATCCAGCACAGGCTTCCTGCTCCAGGGAAGGTCATCCCTACTCCCGAGCCTAATGAGAGCGTCGTATTTGTTCCTCACTTCCTCCGCGGCTTGGGCCTCACCCTTGATCCCTTTGTGAGCGGGCTCATGTTCTATTACGGGTTAGATTTTCACGATCTAGCTCCGGACGCTATCCTCCATATCTTGTCGTTCATCATTGTGTGCGAGGCTTTTCTCCACGTCACTCCACACTTCGGCTTATGGCTCAAGACCTTCAATGTGAAGCCGAAGATGATCGAGGGGCGACATGGAGAGTGCGGAGGTGCTATAATAAGCAGGAACGCCGACGCCCCGTGGCCAGAGGGTCCTTTCCCAGAGGTATCTGATTTATGGCAGCGGAGGTTGTTTTACGTCATGGCTCCCAGAGGCACGAAGTGGGTGGCTGCCCCCGACTTCCACTCGGGCCCTCCATCACAACTGGCGTCATGGACCAACGTAGGATGGGATTGGGGGTCTGCTAGTGATTTGCCAACATTGCAGAGCCGTATCCGGGAGCTTCTTGAGAGGGACATTAACCTTGTCAGCATAGTTCAGGTAATGCTAATCCGACGGATGTTGCTGTGCAAATTCCGGCCTCTCCGGATGTGGGAGTTCAATCCAGAGGGTCCGCGGACTATTCTGCACTTCTTCGGCCTGACGCTTGAAGGGATGTGTAAATTATTCTTCGGACCACAAGTAAAGTGTCCGGATACCATCGTGGATGCGGGCCTAAGCTGCAATCGCCTAGATACCCAAGTAAGTAACCCCAAAACCGGACACTTTGTTTATATTTGTCATAATCATCATTCTGAAAATCCTCCGTGGCCAGGAATGGCTCAACAAGGCAGAGAGAATCAGGTGTCCGGCGCCACTTCCCGAAGGCTTGCCTAGTCCCACCATAGCCAAGATGCTTGGCCAGGTGCTTAGCAAAATGCCCTCAGGGAAAGACAAGGGGAAGAACAGAGAAGCCGAACTTGCACACTGCGCATCAAACCGGGTGAATTGCTACCTCCCCAAAGGAGGATAGTCGGGGAGGGGGATCTAAGGCCTCCTCCCTGCGCGGGAAGAAGAGGGCCGCCTCCGAAGACTTGGAGACGGAGATGCCCAAACAGGGGAAGAAAGCGTCACCAGGGGGCCCTGCCCCGGAGGGCGCCCTCACCGCGCAATGCCCGCCAACGGGCCAGCCCTCGACCGAGCTGTAAGTTAACCGTAAATTTGAAGGTACTGCTTTTTTCTGAGTACAATAACCAGGATACATTCTTTGCAGTCCGGCTAGCAGCTCTTATCGACAGAATTCATCTTCAGGGGACCTCCCTCCAGAGATGATGGAGAGTGAGACCCCACCAACCTCTCCGCCTCATGAGGCGGGCGACCCCGAAGTGTCGTCACGGAGGAGTCCGGATCTGCCGAAGCCAGAAGCTACTCCTTCGGCCGCCCTGAGCCCGGAGCGTTCAGCTCCCACAGGGGGCGGTGAGAAGGGTCCGGCACAAGTCGGTGTCCGGGCAGATACACTGACGGGCCTTCTGGACCGAGTTTCTCTCTCGGAGGAGCACCGTTCATTAATGAGCATGGTGCTCAAGAAGATTTCATAAGCCACAAGCGGTTTGAATGAAGCATTTACGCGCCTACTCAGAGGCTTTGAGGTATGTAATGAAAAAATACATAATTTTTTGGCTGTGAGGCACGCGCTAGGTGTGCTCCATATGGGTAGTAGCCCCTGAGACTCTGGTTGCCCGCCCTAGGCGGCAAACGGAGGATCATATTGTGTAAGTAATGATTGTGTTGTATATATGCGCAGGTGTCTAAGGATCTGGTAGCCGACCAGTCCGTTGAAGTTGCCGAACTAAGGAGGCAAATTGGAGCTATTGATGCTGATATCACGCTGGTGAACGAGCAGCTGAACGAGTCACAAGGTATGTGCTCTGCTTTCCTTATTATGTTGTATAGGAAAATGTGAGAGGGGCATACTATTAATGTGATATGCTTGGACTGCATACGGTGCTGCTGCCGTGGAAGCCCTGAGGGCAGAACTTGCCCAGGCCAAGGAACAAGCTCGGGCTAGTAATGCGGCTTCCCTAAAGGCGGCCGAAAAGTTGAGAGCCGAGTAGGCTGCTCATCGCCGAAGCGAAGACAAGATAGTCGAAGTGGCTGTGGAGTTGAAAAATGTCGCCGACCGGTATGAGCTCCTTGAAAAGGAGAATCAGGTTAATTCGGCTGACCTGAACAAGGCACTTAATGCGGCCAAGGAGATGCGGACCGAAATCAGGGATGTGCGGGAGGAGCTTCGACAGGCCGGGAAAATCGCGGCTGGGAACCCCTACTTATTGCGGATGAAGTTTTTGGATCCGAAGTATGCTCCCCTGGATCGACGCTGGAGTCCTACAGACGCGTATGCGGACATGGCGAAGAGTACAGGTGATGCGGCCAAGTTTTTCAAGGATCAAGGTGATAAAGAAGTGGAGAAGCTGTTCTGGTCACAATTCCATGCTCCCGCACGCCCATTGCCGTTGAGTGAGAAAATAGCTGCTGTGGCTGAGCTTCATAGGCTGTCCGGGCTTGCGATGCGGTCTGTAATAGACCATCTTTGGCCGAAGGGTCCTAAGCCGGACAGTTATTTTGGTTTGGTGCAACAATTCATCGGTGCCGTATCTCAGATCGATGCCATGAGGAGGTCGGCATGTATAGAGGGTGCACGGATGGCACTTGCCCGTGTTAAAGCATATTGGACAGATATGGAGGCCACCATTATTGCGACCCAGAATCCGGCGTGAGTCCAGGATCCGGCCGAGCACTACTTGGAGCAAGTAACAGAAGGTGCTCGTTTGATAGAGGCTTTGTGCTCGAAGAATGTCATGTTCGAGTGACAAATCATGTCATTGTAAAAACAATGTTATTTTGATTATGAGGCTGTATTTATACTTTGTGCCCGAAAGTATTATTGTGCCTCCTATGCGGCCGTTTTCATGTATATGTGTAATCTGAAAGTTAGCAGTCGTTGGCCTCAGCCCCCACGCCTACAATGCGGGGGTGTTCGCAAAAAATATGCGTTAATCACACTTGATCCAACGTCTTGGTCCGTTAAGGAGGTGATCGCACGTCGAACTAGGCAACCGGACTATATAGCTGTAACTCTTTCACTTAGCCATAGGAGTTTGACGGTGGGGCTACTATCTAGCCCCTGGTACCTTCGCGTGCATCCGAATACGGGCACGTGTGTACATGACCGGAGAACGGTCCTTCGTTAATGCAGAGGAATCCTAAAGATTCCGGTAAGTCTTTGAGTGGTTGAACAGTCTCTCGCTGTATCATGACAATCAGTTTTCGGCTTTCTGTACTGAGGTGCTCGTCAAGAATAACTAGGGCACAATCGCGGTAGTTCTCCTTTGGCCGCCTTAGCCGATAAGAACGGAACATAAGGTGGAAAACCCAGGAGCCGGGCAAACCCAACATTTGACCAAAGACATGATTCAGAGCTGATGCATATAAGGCCAAACTCGTGACACTGAACACTCCCGAAGGTATTCGGACTTTGGAACATAAAACGGGCTGAAGAATGCCCTTTCATTATGAACCCTGTTGTTCTAGGTACGTGCATTAGTCTGTCATGGCGAGATGCCAATAACGGCAGTACCCTCTGTGGGTATAGTACCCATGGGATGTGAAAACAACAAGATACAATAAAAAAGGTTTACACAGGGGCTTAATCTGAAGAGAAACCTTTGAGCGGGGCCCTGCTGCATGTCTGCGCCTTTGTCTCTGTTGTGCCGTGTCCTGGAAGGGTATTGCACGAATGGTGTCTGTAAAAAGAAAAACTCATGTAGAGGAGTATAACATAAGCGTGCGATGGGAAGCAAAAGTGTAAGACATTGGCCTGTTAATAAGGTCAAGCCAACAGCGGGGCTGTATTAAATATCTATAGCCCCTGGTGTCCTCTATAGGATTGCGTACATGGTTCCCTAGCTCAGGTTTATCCGGGCTGCCGGACTCATCTAGCCGTGTCCATGGTCTTAACGACCAGCCATGCTTTCTGGTATTGGATGCTGCTTAGAGCCCGGCTGCTAGAGCCATCGCGTATTGCTCCGCACGTGAGGAGCGCTCTGTGTTTCCGTTAACGGTGATGACGCCGCGTGGACCGGGCATCTTGAGTGTGAGGTAGGCGTAATGCGGTACTGCGTTGAAGCGGGCGAATGCCGTTCTTCCGAGCAATGCGTGATAGCCACTCTAGAGGGGGCGATGGTGAAGAGTAGTTCTTCGCTTCTGGAGTTGCCGGGGTAACCGAACGTTACCTCCAGTATGATGGAGCCCCTGCCGTGGGCTTCAACGCTTGGTATCACCCCTTCAAAAGCAGTGTTGCTTTGTCTGATTCTGGATGGGTCTATCCCCATCCTGCGAACAGTGTCCTGGTATATTAAATTGAAACTACTGCTGCTGTCCATGAGGACGCGAGTGAGATGGTATCCGTCGATTATTGGGTCGAGCACCAAGGCAGCTATTCCTCCGTGATGCATACTAGTCGGGCAGTCCCTGTGATCGAAGGTGATCGGGTAGGTCGACCAGTGGTTAAGTTTGGGGGCGACGGGCCTTACGGTGTATGCGTCTCTGAGTGCGCATTCACGCCTTCTCATGGGTGTGTGAGTCGCGTGGACCATGTTTACTGTTTTTACCTCTGGTGGGAATTTTTTCTGTCCCCAAGTGTTCGGCTGGCGAGGTTCATCCTCGTCTTCACTTGGTGTTTCCCTTCCCTTGTGTTCGGCGTTTAATTTGCCGGCCTGCTTGAAGACCCAACACTCTCTATGGGTGTGGTTCGCAGGTTTGTCAGGGGTGCCATGAATTTGGCACAGTCTGTCCAGGACTTTGTTCAGGCCGAACAGTCCCTCTTTGCTGCCTTTGAATGGCTTCTTTTGTTGACGGGGTCGAGAGCCCCTGAATCCGGCGTTGACCGTTGTGTTGTCCGGACTCTCTTCCTTGTTTTGCCGTTTGTTTTTATTGCGTTGTGGCTTCCCGTTGCCATCCCTGATTTCGGATGTACTTGTGTCGCTGGTGCTTTTACGGGCCAACCAACTATCTTCACCTACGCAAAAGCGGGTCATAAGGCTTGTTAAGGCTGCCATTGTTCTCGGCTTTTCTTGGCCGAGGTGTCTGGCGAGCCACTCGTCCCGGATGCTGTGTTTGAAGGCTGCTAAGGCTTTGGCATCCGGACAATCGACAATTTGATTCTTCATAGTGAGGAATCTGTTCCAAAGCTTGCGGGCGGACTCTCCAGGCTGTTGAATTATGTGACTTAAATCGTCCGCATCCGGAGGCCGGCATAGGTCCCTTGAAAGTTGGCCCGGAAAGCATCCTCAAGTTCCTCCCAACTTCCAATTGAATTTTTGGGGAGGCTTTTCAACCAGTGTCGAGCTGGTCCCTTCAACTTGAGGGGAAGGTATTTGATGGCGTGGAGGTCGTCCCCACGAGCCATGTGTATATGCAGGATAAAATCCTCGATCCAGACTCCTAGGTCTGTCGTTCCGTCGTATGCCTCTATATTCACAGGTTTAAAACCCTGTGGAAATTCATGGTCCAGTACCTCTTCGGTGAAGAACAGGGGGTGAGCAGCCCCTCTGTATCTGGACGCGCTATGGCATGCCGTTGGCTGTTGTCGTGTTCGGTGCTGGTTCCGAACAGGTATCCGATTGGTATGATCGTTTTGGTTACCATAGTCCTGCGCCGGGGTGTGTCCTTTAGATCCATATATGGACCTAGCCGCGCCAGCTTTTTTATCCAGGAGCTCGCGTAGATCGTGTGTAGCGTTGGTAGCTGCTCTGTTGTGGTTATGAAGTGGTTTGTCCGGCCTCCTGGCCATGTTGTTCTTTGGTGGATCGGCCTCGTCGTCGAATTCTGGCAGCAGCTTGCGTTTTGGATAGCTCTTTGTGTGGCGATCATCGCCGTACCTTTCTTTAGTGTCTAGCACTTTATTCCATTTGCGATTGAGCGTTTCCTGTGCGGTTAGCCGTTGCTTCTGCTTCTTTAGACTTCTCGTAGTGGCCATAAGCCTTCTGTGGAGGTTATCTCGTTCCAAGCGTGTTTCTGGGATGATGAGTGCATCGTCATCCGGACTGTGTTCTTGTCCCGGGGTGGTTTGATGAATTCGACCCTCGGGATCATTGTGATCGTGCTTCTGCTCCGAGCTCTGTTCGGCATGACCTGGCTCATCCTGCTTCATTGCTGGGTCCATATGGTCGTTGTTGCCTTCGGAGTTGACTGGGGTTTCGATCTTTCTGGCGCTTTGTCGCTATTTTTACTGTTGCTGGACTTGGAGCGACGTCTGCGCCGTCGTTTTGGTTTTTGCCCGGTGGTTTTATCTTCCGGATTGTCGCCGTCGTCCTCCTTAGGCGTATCCACCATGTATACATCGTGTGACGAGGTGGCAGTCCAGTGCCCCGTTGATTCTGAATCTTCTCTTGCATCGTCGTCCATACCGTCGATGTCTTCGGAGTCAAAGTCAAGCACATCTGATACATCGTCGACAGTGGAAATGAAGTGGGTGGTGGGTGGGCAACAAATTCCTTCGTCGCCTGCTTCCCACTCGAGCCGGACATAGTTCGGCCAAGAGTCTCCTGACAAAGAGAGAGACTTTAACAAGTTCATCACATCGCCAAGGGGCGAGTGTTGGAAGATATCCGCGACGGTGAACTCCATTACCGGAGCCCAACCAGGTTCGGCGGGCTCGGGAGTGCACGGACTGGAACCTATAGCCGGATACGAGTCCGGGGGTCCGGCGTCACAGTCTTCTTTAGGGGTGAGGCATGTGTTCGGCTCTACCTCCGATGAGTGTGCGGCCTGCGGGGCGGGGTCCATCCACCCGTCCTTAGGCAACGCTGTCTGCTCCGGATTTAGGGCCGGGGCTACTGCAGGGGTGATACCCAGAGCATTGTCCGACAGCAGGTCTAGGCCATGCTCATCGTGACTGTCCGGCGCTCCCGGCACAGGCCCGAATCCGTCGAAGATCAAGTCTCCGCGGATATCTGCCGTGTAGTTCAGGTTTCCGAACCTGACCTGGTGGCCAGGGGCGTAGCTGTCGATCTGCTCCAGTCGGCCAAGTGAATTGGCCCGTAGTGCGAAGCCGCCAAACATGAAGATCTGTCTGGGGAGAAAGGTCTCACCCTGGACCGTGTTGTTGACGATTGAAGGAGCCATCAAGCCTTGCAGCAACGACATAGGGGAACTCTCAATGAAAGCACCAATGTCGGTGTCAAAACCGGTGGATCTCGGGTAGGGGGTCCCGATCTGTGCGTTTTAGGCTAATGGTAACAGGAGGCAAGGGACACAATGTTTACCCAGGTTTGGGCCCTCTCGATGGAGGTAAAACCCTACTTCCTGCTCGATTGATATTGATGATATGAGTAGTACAAGAGTTGATCTACCAAGAGATCGTAGAGGCTAAACCCTAGAAGCTATCCTATGCTGATTATGATTGTGATCGTCCCTCTAAGGACCAAACTCTCCGGTTTATATAGACACCAGAGAGGGCTAGGGTTTACACAGAGTCGGTTACAAAGAAGGAAATATAATATCCGGATCGCCAAGCCTGTCTTCAACGCAAAGGAGAGTCCCATCCGGACACGGGACGAAGTCTTGGGTCTTGTATCTTCATGCTTCAACAGTCCGGACAAAGTATATAGTACGGATGTCCGGATACCCCCTAATCCAGGACTCCCTCACTCCTCCCTCGCCGCCGACGACAGCGTGAACGATGCACCTACACCCCTTCCCCAGTCGAGGTTGACCGACCAGATTTGTGACCAGTCGTGAGCAGAGAGAGAGAGTGTGGCCACCTATGTCTTGCTTAGATCTGGAGAGCATGAGAGAGTGAAAGAGAGGAATCCTAGTAAAGTAAGCGCTAAGTAAGGCTCCTGCTTATTTATATAGTGGAGTGATTTTGTTGTACCAGCTTCAAAAAAATGCGCACCTACGTGTACCAGTGAGTGGGTGTGAGAGAACTAGTGCGTGCCTGCACCGCTTCTCTTCGTGAGAGTACGATATACTATGCCCAAAGAACGTTCACCACAAGAGTAATAGTATAAGTGTGTGACATGTGAGCTAAAATAAAATGTGAGTTATGTTTTGTTTTTTAGAAGTTCTGAGTGTAGGGTGTGAAGAGCACATATGTGTGTGATGTCTACCTGCAGATAGAAGGTGGGTGTAAGAGGACTCGAGAGAGTCGTGGCTCGTGAGGGTGCGTGTTGTTGACACCAGATTTTGGCATGACATAAAAAGAAAATGAGATGTCTTCGAGTGAAAGGGTTTTCAGCATGGAAAATTTCACATCGCCGAGAGGAACGACTTTGATGTTTAAGTCATTGCCATCCAACCGCATCTCTAAGGCCGAAGTTGTGCTCAAAGTACTGGATTTTGTATTCAGAACACTGTTCGGCTCATTACGCCCCCAAGACGGCCTCGTATGGAAGTATTATCTACATGAATTGTCTTCGTCTCGTCGAAATGATCGATTTTGATACAAAGATCGTTGCAATCCGAGGTCGTATGCAAAAGTTAGAGCCCGCACAACGAGACCATCCAGCGAGCAAAATATGACGCCCGGAACCAGACACATATGTGGGTGTGTCTGATTAGATGCGTGAATAATTTGCTGTTTTGCACGAGCTATTTGACCCTCGAGATTACCTCTGATGAGAAAATGTTCAACATGAAAGATGTTCGTCTCGTCGAAATGGTCAAGATTTCTTTTGGACTCGTTTCCATCCGAGGTTGTTTGCCATCACAAAAAGGACCAGCAAGGTACAGTCAGTTTAAACCGAACAGTTTTGGAAAGTTCGGATAAAACCAGTCCGAATTTGACTAGGGTTTTGGACGTGAATTGATGCAATTTTCTTGTAAGGAAAGCCCAGATGAATCCTTTTCTTGTACGGGAAGTCCAGCCGCCTCTTATATATGTTGGGGGTGACGGCCGATTGAACAACACCAATCGAACCAATCAATCTATTACACTTTTGTGTTCATCTATCTTTATCCCCTACCCTTGTATCTTTCTTTCTCGTTCTTCGTTCCTTCTTCGCATTGGAGGGCAGCGATCCATGAGGCTCTAGGGGCGAGCGAATCGACCTAGGGCAGCCCATAGCCACCGCACTCGACGGGTCCCTCCCGGCGTGTGGGGTTTCGGTCTGCAAAAGCACCCGCCGATCGTCTTGCGTATCGCGCTGTCGGTCGGGTCTCCTTCGACGTGAGCTGTGGTGCATCACCCCCGGCGTCGAGGGTACACGTGACGTGTTCGTGTGTCAACACACTTTTTGGCGACTCCGCTGGGGACGAAGCTTTGAACAATCTCCAGCCTATTCTTGCTACGAGGAGAGCGTCATCAAGCGGCTGCAATCTACAACGGTAACATGTATCATCAATCTCCTTACGTAGATGCAAATAGCCATTATGTTGATGTTGCTAGATCTTTCAATGGACATGTCATGTTGGCTAGCCCTAACGAGCAAAGGTCGACTAGTTATTCCATTGGAGAAACTTGGAATTTACAGAACCGTGACATGCAACTTATGAATCTGAACTTCCGTGCATCGGCAACACCTTTCAATATGCCGATGAATAACACGATTTGTTCGAGTGATCAATATATGGCACCTCATGTGCAGGAGGGCATCTCACAGTTTTATCCATCGGCAGTCAACTTGCAATATGCGGGTTTATCCCCAAACATGCCGATAAATGAGGCAATCGGCCATGCTTCCATTAGCTATTTGGCCGGTTATCCTCAGTCATCATATGATACACCTCATGATATTAGTTGTTCAGCATCATATGCAACTAAAAGTATTCATGACTCGGCTCACTTTTATGGCCGAGTGAATGGAGATTCTACAGGAGTGTATGTGTCTAATATTGCAGGAGATGAGGTGACTTTGGCTGCGTTAAAAAGCTTAGCACAAAATAAGAAGATTACCGCTCTTTGCCTTGAGCAACATGATAAAGGTTTGGTTCCTGATTATGAGGCAATAAAAGCTAGGGTTTAAAAAGAAGACGAAGTGTTGCCAATTGATCAAATTGGCGTGAGAAAATATTCAACAACAGTGCACACATCTTCACCTATCATTGCAGCATGTTATACACCCCCTATACAATTGCAAAGTTTCGACAACATCAATTCATTACCGAAAGATCATAAAAGTATTGGGGGGCAAGCCAATCCAAGTAGGGCTGAGTTTAAAGAAAAATATGTGGGCCAAGTGGACAAGATCAAGCCAAAGCTCACAGGGAATAGCGTCAACGAATTTACTATGCCAACTCTTGAGGAATTACCAGCAGAATATCGACAGGCTTACGAAGCACTCAAGAAAAGCCGTGGAGAGGAATATTTGCAAGAATACGTCAAGTGCCTTCCTCCATCGAGCAACTATGTTGGCCCTTCTGCGATATTGAAGCAAGAAAGTTTGCAAGCAAATCAGCAAGAAAGGGTTCACTCGGCTAATATGGTTGATTCGGTTGAAACTGAGTCAAATATGAATAAGTCATCTACAGCCGAGTCGAACGATTCCTTTAAAGCAAAGACGATGGTGGATTCAGTTGAAACTAGATTCAGCACAGAGACGGTTACAACCGAGTGCATAGAGTCCATACCGAGTACATCATACCGGTCGAGTGCATTGACCCATCTGAGTACATCATGCCAGCCGAGTGCATCGTTCCAGACGAGTGCATCGCTGGATAAAGTCGAGTGCATCAAGCCAATTATTGCCGCGTGTACCAAAACAGAAGATGCAAGTTTCGCCAAGCAAAGGAACGGTAAACGCAACAAATTGGCCGTGTTAGATTTTTCTAGATGTGTGGGAGCTTACATGCTGCCCTATGAGTTCCGTGCCAAAGAAATTCATGACCATCAAGAGAAAAGTTATATGGCCAAACAAAGTTTGACTAGTGACGAAGACCAAGAACCAGAGCGTGCAGCTGAACAAAGTATAGCTGACGAAGAGCGGCCGAGTGGAATCCATTCGGGTAATCCGAGTGAAATCTACTCGGGAATTCCAAGTCAAATCTATTCAGTCAATCCGAGTTATGAGGCACGAGATCTAGAAAAAGAGGAAGATGCATTCGAGAATTATTCAGAAGTGGAGCAAGGTATTGTTCCAGTGGTGCAACCATCTTCTCGTTCCAACGACTTCACAAAGGTACACCTAGCCAAGAGTTTACTCAGTTTTCGATTCGGTCAAAATCATATTGTTGATGCACCCGTTAGTAAGATTCTAATTAACTTTGAAAGACCGATCGAGATGAGTAATCTGTTTGTTTCGAGTTATCTTGTTACTAATCATGCCGATCAACACATGGCACCATTCATAGAGGCTAATAGTGAAAACTTATCGCAACCAAAGTTGTTCCCGTCATGCCGACTGAACTTTATATTCATATGGGCAACTTTGTTTGTTTCATGCCTGGCTAACATTTGGTCTCGATGAGACGATATTCTGTAATTATTTTGGTTGCAGGAATATAAAGCCATGTTCAAAGTTCTCCAAAATAGCCGATTCAAGAGCGTCGGAAAGGAGGACAAAAATAAATGCATAGCCAAGTCGAGTGATGTTAAACCGACACCGCCGGTTGTTTTGTTTCGAGCCAGATCACACTATCGGTTAATGGACGAGCAGTGTACCTTCATCCGGGCATAGGTGATCACATCGTTGGTATATCGTCAACTAATCCTATTATTATAATTGATCACGATGTCGAGCTATCAAGGCAAGAACAAATGCAATGTTCGTTTGAACAGAATGTCAAAGACAACAATGTGATTCATCAAGCCACACAATCAGCTTACACGGGACGATTGGTGCTCGTTGAGGCACAAGCATACGGCCAGTCGACTCAGATTGGTCTTGATGGAGATCAAGCATTGACTCGGCTACCTCAACCCGACTCATCCAAAGACGGACAGGTATACGCTAATGATGATGGGATCAAATCTTCAAGTGAGGTAATCATTCAAAAGTGCATCAGCAATAATATTGAAGAAATGAATTCCATCAAAATTACGACTGGCACATCTAGTACTGGGGGGCAACAAGAAAATTCAAAGACCGATGCGCACAAAACCAAAGAAAGCAAAGGCCGCGGTAAGCACAAATGCAAAAAGATGAAAGTCACTTTCTCGCAGTTGTTGGAAAAATATCAGAAGATAAGTGAGGAGAAGAATGCTTATCGGCCGAGTGAAGAAAAAACATCAAGTCACCCCAAAGGCATAAATCAAGACCGGGATTGGCATAGGAAGATGTTGAGCAAGCGGACTTCATATCCTCCTTTTGGGCAGCCAATACCAATGTCGTGGATGCCTCCCTATGCTCATATAGATGCATATTCATCATGGGACATGTATGATACAAGGCACATTCTCCATCTTATTCTAGACCATCTCACCAATACTATGCAGCTCCAAGGAGATCAACATTTGAACAATCACGCGTCAAAGACCGTTTCAATCATAAGGAATCGGTCCAGAGCTCAAGGAAGAAGAAAGAGGTGGTAAAGCAAGTTTACAGCGTGAAAAGAGATGGTCAAGTGTGCTGCTTCAGATTTGATCTCAAATAACAAAGAGCCAATTAAAGTGTTGACATTGGCTACAAAAGGCAAAGAAGTGAAGCAATCAATTGATAAAAATCAGAGTGCCAAATCTGAAGAAAACAAGTTGAGGGTGCACAAGGCCCAAAAAGAGTTGCCATTGGTTGAAACAAAATCACAGTCGAGGTGCTCACTCGGCTTATCGTATTGGCGAAAGAAGGAATTACAAAAACTTAGTGCACAAGAGCTGAAAAAGAAGAACATGGCATGGGTTCCCAAGAGAAGAAGTCAAAATAAAAATGATGTGCAACCTTCTATTGCAACAAGTGTTACAAAAGTGAAGAAAGAGAAAAATGAGAGCAACAAACAATTAAGCCGAAGGTGCGCATCACAACATCAAAATCTTCGGTTAGCACATCATCCATACTCTTCAACCATACCATTCATGCCTTTGCCATTGAATTCATCCATAGGTATGATCAATTACCCTCCATGGATTTATTTTGATCCATGGATGCAACATAATTTTCTATATCATGACAGGGTATTACCAAATCACTATACATTTGGTTAGTTACATTTTTGTTGCTAATACAAAGGGGCCGAAATATTTTATTGCTATTTCATTTGTTTATTTCGGCTATGCATACTTTGGTGGGTGAATTCTACATGGACCTCAAGGTAATGGCCGATATTTATCTATCGCCCTAAGAATATGTCAAAGCATGGCCGATGTAGTATCCTAACATCGTCATTAGTTCAATTGGAGACTAAAACAAAGTACATGTTCATTGATATTGTCCTAGTCTTTCTAGTACCATGGAGGTTATTTTTTATGGTTAAAATTGTAGCAATGGCCAAGGTGTTGGTATTGTTTATATATCTCCTTATGGTGCTATTTTTTGAAGCCTCGTGCCGCTTAAAATATTTTTGCACAATGATCAAAGCCGAATATGCATTGTCATTCGGATTGGAGCTTTGCCTTGCTATAGGTGCTATACATATTGAGGCTTCCGGTGATTCGTTATTAGTAGTGCAACAAATATCCAAGGATTATCAATGTTTTGACGAATCACTTATAGTTTATCTTTTGGTATGTCTAGATGCAAGATTTACCTTGGGTTGCTTTAAAATTATTCATATATCTAGACATGACAATTCGAAAGAGTTGGCACAACAAGCATCCGGCTACTATGTTAACCATGGTGTATTGCATTTCTATCAATAGCCGATGCTAGGTCTTGTCAACATAGGTAAGGCCAAGTCGAAGCCCACCGCTTCGACCACTAATGAAAAATTCAATGCAGGAGAAAATCAAGACTAGAGGAAACCCATCATTGATTATTTGTGTGCTCCTAGTAGAAGGGTGGACAGGGCTGTTCGGCGTATGGCTTTCAAGTACACGATGAGACATGATGGTCTCTATCGCCGAACGGTTGATGATGTTCTTTTAAAGTGCTTGGACGAAGACCAAGCGAGAATTGCTATGGGAGAGGTCCATGAAGGTATTTGTGGCACTCATCGATTGGCTCCCAAGATGAAATGGTTACTCTGACGTGCTGGGTTTTATTGGCCGACCATGATTAATGATTGCTTCAGATATTATAAAGGGTGTGAAGCTTGTCAAAATTTGGTGATATTCAGTTGGCTCCTGCTGCTATGATACATCTCATTATCGAGCCATGGCCTTTCGAGGATGGGGTCTAGACTTTATTGGACAAATTCATCCGTCTTCATCAAAGGGCATCGGTTCGTATTAGTAGCAACTGATTATTTCACTAAATGGTCTCAAGCAGTGCCTCTCAAGAACATGACACATATAGAGGTAATTAAGTTCATAACCGAGCACATTATTCATAGATTCGGCATTCCTCAAACATTGACTACAAATCAAGGCTCATCTTTCATATCACACCAAGTCAGAGAATTTGCCGAATCTTATAACATAAAGTTGCTCAATTCCTCTCCATATTATGCCCAAGCCAATGGACAAGCTGAATCTAGCAATAAAATTTTAATCAAACTCATCAAGAAGAAAATTGAGGATAATCCGAGTCTAGCATGAGTTATTGTCTAGCATGAGTTGTTGTGCAAGCATTATGGGAACATAGAATCTCAAGGCACGGTGCTACTTAAAGTGACTCCATATGAACTAGTATATGGTAAGAGGCTGTTTTACCAAAGGAAGTAAATTTGAATGCTTTGAGAATAGCCAAACAAAATGATTTATCGGCAGTAGACTTTTATAACTTGATGATGGACAATATTGATGAGGTTGCTGATAAACGTTTGGCTGCTTTGAAGGCCATAGAGAGGGACAGTTGAGGGTAGCAAGAGCTTACAATAAGAAAGTTAAGTTGAAGAACTTTCAAGTTGGTGATCTCGTCTGGAAAGTGATTCTGCCAATTGGTTCAAGAGACAAAAAATTCGGGAAGTGGTCTCCAAGTTGGGAAGGTCCTTTTAGGATTACAAGAGTAGTTCCTGAAACTCATATTTGGTGGAATCCGTACAAGGGCATTGTTACCTCGAGCTCTCAATGGCAAGTACTTGAAGAAATACCATCCGAGTGTGTGGCAAGAAGCCTGAGTAGGCAATGGTCGATGTACGGTTATCGCCCTTAGCACAAGCATGGCCGATACATAATTATCGCCCTGAGGAAAATAAATGACCGATGGAGTGTTGACATCGTCTTTAGAACAAACACCGTGCATATTATTTTTCGCGTGCAAGCTTTCCCGAAAACAGGGGGCATGTGTTGACACCAGATTTTGGCATCACATAAAAGAAAATGAGATGGCTTCGAGTGAAAGGGTTTTCAGCATGGAAAATTTCACATCGCCGAGAGGAACGACTTTGATGTTTAAGTCATTGCCATCCAACCGCATCTCTAAGGCCAAGTTGTGCTCAAAGTACTGGATTTTGTATTCAGAACACTGTTCGGTTCATTACGCCCCAAGACGGCCTCGTATGGAAGAATTATCTACATGAATTGTCTTCGTCTCGTCGAAATGATCGATTTTATATAAAGATCGTTGCAATCCGAGGTTGTATGCAAAAGTTAGAGCCCGCTGTGAGACCCTCCAGCGAGCAAAATATGACGCCCGGAACCAGGCACATATGTGGGTGTGTCTGATTAGATGCGTGAATAATTTGCTGTTTTGCACGAGCTATTTGACCCTCGAGATGACCTCTGATGAGAAAACGTTCAACAGGAAAGATGTTCGTCTCGTCGAAACGGTCAAGATTGCTTTTGGACTCGTTTCCATCCGAGGTTGTTTGCCATCACAAAAAGGACCAGCAAGGTACAGTCAGTTTAAACCGAACAGTTTTGGGAAGTTCGGATAAAACCAGTCCGAATTTGACTAGGGTTTTGGACGTGAATTGATGCAATTTTCTTGTAAGGAAAGCCTAGATGAATCCTTTTCTTGTACGGGAAGTCCAGCCGCCTCTTATATATGTTGGGGATGACGGCCGATTGAACAACACCAATCGAACCAATCAATCTATTACACTTTTGTGTTCATCTATCTTTATCCCCTACCCTTGTATCTTTCTTTCTCGTTCTTCGTTCGTTCTTCGCATTGGAGGCAGAGATCCACGAGGCTCTAGGGCGGCGAATCGACCTAGGGCAGCCCATAGCCGCCGCACTCCGACGGGTCCCTCCCGGCGTGTGGGGTTTCGGTCTGCAAAAGCACCCGCCGACTGTCTTGCGTGTCGCTACTGTCGGTCGGGTCTCCTTCGACGTGAGCTGCGTGCATCACCCCGGCGTCGAGGGTACACGTGACGTGTTCGTGTGTCAACACACTTTTTGGCGACTCCGCTGGGGACGAAGCTTTGAACAATCTCCAGCCTGTTCTTGCTACGAGGAGAGCGTCATCAAGCGGCTGCAATCTACAACGGTAACATGTATCATCAATCTCCTTACGTAGATGCAAATAGCCATTATGTTGATGTTGCTAGATCTTTCATTGGACATGTCATGTCGGCTAGCCCTAACGAGCAAAGGTCGACTAGTTATTCCATTGGAGAAACTTGGAATTTACAGAACCGTGACATGCAACTTACGAATCTGAACTTTCGTGCATCGGCAACACCTTTCAATATGCCGATGAATAACATGATTTGTTCGAGTGATCAATATATGGCACCTCATGTGCAGGAGGGCGTCTCACAGTTTTATCCATCGGCAGTCAACTCGCAATATGCGAGTTTATCCCCAAACATGCCGATAAATGAGGCAATCGGCCATGCTTCCATTAGCTATTTGGCCGGTTATCCTCAGTCATCATATGATACACCTCATGATATTAGTTGTTCAGCATCATATGCAACTAAAAGTATTCATGACTCGGCTCACTTTTATGGCCGAGTGAATGGAGATTCTACAGGAGTGTATGTGTCTAATATTGCAGGAGATGAGGTGACTTTGGCTGCGTTAAAAAGCTTAGCGCCAAATTAGAAGATTACCGCTCTTTGCCTTGAGCAACATGATAAAGGTTTGGTTCCTGATTATGAGGCAATAAAAGCTAGGGTTTTAAAAGAAGACGAAGTGTTGCCAATTGATCAAATTGGCGTGAGAAAATATTCAACAACAGTGCACACATCTTCACCTATCATTGCAGCATGTTATACACCCCCTATACAATTGCAAAGTTTCGGCAACATCAATTCATTACCGAAAGATCATAAAAGTATTGGGGGGCAAGCCAATCCAAGTAGGGCTGAGTTTAAAGAAAAATATGTGGCCCAAGTGGACAATATCAAGCCAAAGCTCACAGGGAATAGCGTCAACGAATTTACTATGCCAACTCTTGAGGAATTACCAGCAGAATATCGACAGGCTTACGAAGCACTCAAGAAAAGCCGTGGAGAGGAATATTTGCAAGAATACGTCAAGTGCCTTCCTCCATCGAGCAACTATGTTGGCCCTTCTGCGATATTGAAGCAAGAAAGTTTGCAAGCAAATCAGCAAGAAAGGGTTCACTCGGCTAATATGGTTGATTCGGTTGAAACTGAGTCAAATATGAATAAGTCATCTACAGCCGAGTCGAAAGATTCCTTTAAAGCAAAGACGATGGTGGATTCAGTTGAAACTAGATTCAGCACAGAGACGGTTACAACCGAGTGCATAGAGTCCATACCGAGTACATCATACCAGTCGAGTGCATCGACCCATCTGAGTACATCATGCCAGCCGAGTGCATCGTTCTAGACGAGTGCATCGCCGGATAAAGTCGAGTGCATCAAGCCAATTATTGCCGCGTGTACCAAAACAGAAGATGCAAGTTTCGCCAAGCAAAGGAACGGTAAACGCAACAAATTGGCCGTGTTAGATTTTTCTAGATGTGTGGGAGCTTACATGCTGCCCTATGAGTTCCGTGCCAAAGAAATTCATGACCATCAAGAGAAAAGTTATATGGCCAAACAAAGTTTGACTAGTGACGAAGACCAAGAACCAGAGCGTGCAGCTGAACAAAGTATAGCTGACGA
Organism: Aegilops longissima; assembly: GCA_021605205.1. NCBI lineage: Eukaryota > Viridiplantae > Streptophyta > Magnoliopsida > Poales > Poaceae > Aegilops > Aegilops longissima. Next base: position 596,408,516 of record CM038676.1, on the reverse strand, counting down.
AGAGCGGCCGAGTGGAATCCATTCGGGTAATCCGAGTGAAATCTACTCGGGAATTCCAAGTCAAATCTATTCAGGCAATCCGAGTGATGAGGCACGAGATCTAGAAAAAGAGGAAGATGCATTCGAGAATTATTCAGAAGTGGAGCAAGGTATTGTTTCATTGGTGCAACCATCTTCTCGTTCCAACGACTTCACAAAGGTACACCTAGCCAAGAGTTTACTCAGTTTTCGATTCGGTCAAAATCATATTGTTGATGCACCCGTTAGTAAGATTCTAATTAACTTTGAAAGACCGATCGAGATGAGTAATCTGTTTGTTTCGAGTTATCTTGTTACTAATCATGCCGATCAACACATGGCACCATTCATAGAGGCTAATAGTGACAACTTATCGCAACCAAAGTTGTTCCCGTCATGCCGACTGAACTTTATATTCATATGGGCAACTTTGTTTGTTTCATGCCTGGCTAACATTTGGTCTCAGATGAGACGTATATTCTGTAATTATTTTGGTTGCAGGAATATAAAGCCATGTTCAAAGTTCTCCAAAATAGCCGATTCAAGAGCGTCGGAAAGGAGGACAAAAATAAATGCATAGCCAAGTCGAGTGATGTTAAACCGACACCGCCGGTTGTTTTGTTTCGAGCCGTATCACACTATCGGTTAATGGACGAGCGGTGTACCTTCAGTCCGGGCATAGGTGATCACATCGTTGGTATATCGTCAACTAATCCTATTATTATAATTGATCACGATGTCGAGCTATCAAGGCAAGAACAAATGCAATGTTCATTTGAACAGAATGTCAAAGACAACAATGTGATTCATCAAGCCACACAATCAGCTTACACGGGACGATTGGTGCTCGTTGAGGCACAAGCATACGGCCAGTCGACTCAGATTGGTCTTCATGGAGATCAAGCATTGACTCGGCTACCTCAACCCGACTCATCCAAAGACGGACAGGTATACGCTAATGATGATGGGATCAAATCTTCAAGTGAGGTAATCATTCAAAAGTGCATCAGCAATAATATTGAAGACATGAATTCCATCAAAATTACGACTGGCACATCTAGTACTGGGGGGCAACAAGAAAATTCAAAGACCGATGCGCACAAAACCAAAGAAAGCAAAGGCCGCGGTAAGCACAAATGCAAAAAGATGAAAGTCACTTTCTCGCAGTTGTTGGAAAAATATCAGAAGATAAGTGAGGAGAAGAATGCTTATCGGCCGAGTGAAGAAAAAACATCGAAGTCACCCCCAAGGCATAAATCTGAAGACTGGGATTGGCATAGGAAGATGTTGAGCAAGCAGACTTCATATCCTCCTTTTGGGCAGCCAATACCAATGTCGTGGATGCCTCCCTATGCTCATATAGATGCATATTCATCATGGGACATGTATGATACAAGGGCACATTCTCCATCTTATTCTAGACCATCTCACCAATACTATGCAGCTCCAAGGAGATCAACATTTGAACAATCACGCGTCAAAGACCGTTTCAATCATAAGGAATCGGTCCAGAGCTCAAGGAAGAAGAAAGAGGTGGTAAAGCAAGTTTACCGCGTGAAAAGAGATGGTCGTAAGTGTGCTGCTTCAGATTTGATCTCAAATAACAAAGAGCCAATTAAAGTGTTGACATTGGCTACAAAAGGCAAAGAAGTGAAGCAATCAATTGATAAAATCAGAGTGCCAAATCTGAAGAAAATAAGTTGAGGGTGCACAAGGCCCAAAAAGAGTTGCCATTGGTTGAAACAAAATCACAGTCGAGGTGCTCACTCGGCTTATCGTATTGGCGAAAGAAGGAATTACAAAAACTTAGTGCACAAGAGCTGAAAAAGAAGAACATGGCATGGGTTCCCAAGAGAAGAAGTCAAAATAAAAATGATGTGCAACCTTCTATTGCAACAAGTGTTACAAAAGTGAAGAAAGAGAAAAATGAGAGCAACAAACAATTAAGCCGAAGGTGCGCATCACAACATCAAAATCTTCGGTTAGCACATCATCCATATTCTTCAACCATACCATTCATGCCTTTGCCATTGAATTCATCCATAGGTATGATCAATTACCCTCCATGGATTTATTTTGATCCATGGATGCAACATAATTTTCTATATCATGACAGGGTATTACCAAATCACTATACATTTGGTTAGTTACATTTTTGTTGCTAATACAAAGGGGCCGAAATATTTTATTGCTATTTCATTTGTTTATTTCGGCTATGCATACTTTGGTGGGTGAATTCTACATGGACCTCAAGGTAATGGCCGATATTTATCTATCGCCCTAAGAATATGTCAAAGCATGGCCGATGTAGTATCCTAACATCGTCATTAGTTCAATTGGAGACTAAAACAAAGTACATGTTCATTGATATTGTCCTAGTCTTTCTAGTACCATGGAGGTTATTTTTTATGGTTAAAATTGTAGCAATGGCCAAGGTGTTGGTATTGTTTATATATCTCCTTATGGTGCTATTTTTTGAAGCCTCGTGCCGCTTAAAATATTTTTGCACAATGATCAAAGCCGAATATGCATTGTCATTCGGATTGGAGCTTTGCCTTGCTATAGGTGCTATACATATTGAGGCTTCCGGTGATTCATTATTAGTAGTGCAACAAATATCCAAGGATTATCAATGTTTTGACGAATCACTTATAGTTTATATTTTGGTATGTCTAGATGCAAGATTTACCTTGGGTTGCTTTAAAATTATTCATATATCTAGACATGACAATTCGAAAGAGTTGGCACAACAAGCATCCGGCTACTATGTTAACCATGGTGTATTGCATTTCTATCAATAGCCGATGCTAGGTCCTGTCAACATAGGTAAGGCCGAGTCGAAGCCCACCGCTTCGGCCACTAATGAAATATTCAATGCAGGAGAAAATCAAGACTGGAGGAAACCCATCATTGATTATTTGTGTGCTCCTAGTAGAAGGGTGGACAGGGCTGTTCGGCGTATGGCTTTCAAGTACACGATGAGACATGATGGTCTCTATCGCCGAACGGTTGATGATGTTCTTTTAAAGTGCTTGGACGAAGACAAAGCGAGAATTGCTATGGGAGAGGTCCATGAAGGTATTTGTGGCACTCATCAGTCGGCTCCCAAGATGAAATGGTTACTACGACGTGCTGGGTTTTATTGGCCGACCATGATTAATGATTGCTTCAGATATTATAAAGGGTGTGAAGCTTGTCAAAAATTTGGTGATATTCAGTTGGCTCCTGCTGCTATGATACATCCCATTATCAGGCCATGGCCTTTCAGAGGATGGGGTCTAGACTTTATTGGACAAATTCATCCGTCTTCATCAAAGGGGCATCGGTTCGTATTAGTAGCAACTGATTATTTCACTGGTCCCCGAACATCCCATTATCAGGCCATGACACACAAACACGTCACGTGTACCCTCGACGCCGGGGGTGATGCACCGCAGCTCACGTCGAAGGAGACCCGACCGACAGCGCGATACGCAAGACAGTCGGCGGGTGCTTTTGCAGACCCGAAACCCCACACGCCCGGGAGGGACCCCGTCAGGGAGTGCGGCGGCTATGGGCTGCCCTAGGTCGATTCGCTCGCCCCTAGAGCCTCGTGGATCGCTGCCCTCCAATGCGAAGAACGAACGAAGAACGAGAAAGAAAGATACAAGGGTAGGGGATAAAGATAGATGAACACAAAAGTGTAATAGATTGATTGGTTCGATTGGTGTTGTTCAATCGGCCGTCACCCCCAACATATATAAGAGGCGGCTGGACTTCCCGTACAAGAAAAGGATTCATCTAGGCTTTCCTTACAAGAAAATTGCATCAATTCACGTCCAAAACCCTAGTCAAATTCGGACTGGTTTTATCCGAACTTTCCAAAACTGTTCGGTTTAAACTGACTGTACCTTGCTGGTCCTTTTTGTGATGGCAAACAACCTCGGATGGAAACGAGTCCAAAACCAATCTTGACCGTTTCGACGAGATGAACATCTTTCATGTTGAACGTTTTCTCATCAGAGGTCATCTCGAGGGTCAAATAGCTCGTGCAAAACAGCAAATTATTCACGCATCTAATCAGACACACCCACATATGTGTCTGGTTCCGGGCGTCATATTTTGCTCGCTGGAGGGTCTCGTTGTGCGGGCTCTAACTTTTGCATACGACCTCGGATTGCAACGATCTTTATATCAAAATCGATCATTTCAACGAGACGAAGACAATTCATGTAGATAATTCTTCCATACGAGGCCGTCTTGGGGGCGTAATGAGCCGAACAGTGTTCTGAATACAAAATCCAGTACTTTGAGCACAACTTCGGCCTTAGAGATGCTGTTGGATGGCAATGACTTAAACATCAAAGTCGTTCTTCTCGGCGATGTGAAATTTTCTATGCTGAAAACCCTTTCACTCGAAGCCATCTCATTGTCTTTTTATGTCATGCCAAAATCTGGTGTCAACACGTGTGTGCATGAGAGAGAGGGGGCATGTATCAATGCAATGCATGTGTCCATAAATCATTATCCGACAAATGTTCGCCACAAGCCTTTTCTTGACGAATGCTGTAAGAACCGCTAGATCGACATCCGATAGTGCCAGTTTTGCGAGGTCATTTAATAGAACAGCCACTCCTCCTACACACAAATCTTCCACGTGAGTGTTAGCAACTGCCGTATGCCCCCTCCGTTCCAAAATGCAGTGCATATAGCTTTATTAAAAATTCGAACCTCGCAAACTTTTACCGAGTTTTCGTGTACCAAATTGCACATATAGAATACCCAGTATATATCATTTCATTCATCTTCGAGAGGTAACTATAAAGATAGGGGAGGATTCTACAAAGAAAGACCATCGTATCACCTGCAGCAATTTCAACCATCCTTTGGTGTGGAGGAATATCACAGGAACTCTATATGATATGATTTTTATATGATTTTTTCCTTTAGAGCCAACTAGTTCATAGGAATAGATTCATATACTCCACATTTCAAAGGAAATAAACATGATATCATTTTTATAGCTTTAGAGCCACTTGGTTCATATGAATGGATTCCTATACTCTCATAATTTCAAAGGAAAATAAACATTATCGTATATTCAATAGAAAAGTTCCTATATATGAAACAAATGACATCTCTTTTCTAATCCCTCCTCATAGGAATTGAGATACATGTCATCTCTAGATTCAATAGAAAAGTTCATACGATGTGAACCAAATTACATCTCTTTTCCAATCCCTACTCATAGGAATTGAGATACTCCATGTCATCTCCTTCCCTACAACTTCCATGTATAAATCTTCTATTCCTAAATAGCTAGTACAACCCACTAGTAGCTTTTTTCCAAGACATGCAACTATGGCATAAGAACTATATAGTGTGCGAATAACTTTCAAAGATGGTCGCTGGATGAAGCTAATCCGACAGTGCAGAGATGGCAAATCCGAGCACTACTAGCCGTTGGATATCTTCAACATTCCACCAGATTCGGCCACATGTAAAATTTAGAAGACTCCATGGTTGAACTTAAGCATAATGCACAAACCTCAAAACACAAGCACTTCTCCTTTGTTCTAGAATCTTCCGAATCATAATTGCCCAAATTGTTTTTTTTAAATGAATTGCCATTATTTGTTTTTTACTTTATGCTTACAATGCACAACCCCATGAATCTTAACATTTTATAAAACTAATTGATTTTGAATGAGATGAACTATTAGAACTAAACGAACATCTACATCACGCATATATGACTCAAAGCTTTATATGCTATAGTGTGTATTTATTCATAATTTGGTTTCCAAATCTCATGCATTCAATGCATGAGTAACTTACTAGTTTTGAGTAGAGTAGCAAATTTCACGTGGCCGTGGGCATATCAAAATGCAGGGCCCATGCATCATTGCCTTTAGGTCGAATCTACGTCCACAAATTGTTGTACGTATATCTCCACTGGTCCCCGAACCCAAAATGCTGCCTCTCGTTACCGTAAAACCAAGCGGCCCACACATATTTAAGGCATCGACTTGAACTCAATCCCTCTCCCATTTACTACGACGTGGCCTGATGTCTAGTACGCAACCCTCTCCTTGTAGACGTTGTTGGTCCTCCAAGTGCAGAGATTTGTAGGACAATAGCAAATTTCCCTCAAGTGGATGACCTAAGGTTTATCAATCCGTGGGAGGTGTAGGATGAAGATGGTCTCTCTCAAACAACCCTGCAACCAAATAACAAAGAGTCTCTTGTGTCCCCAACACACCCAATACAATGGTGAATTGTATAGGTGCACTAGTTCGGCGAAGAGATGGTGATACAAGTGCAATATGGATGGTAGATATAGGTTTTCGTAATCTGAAAATATAAAAACAACAATGTAGCAAGTGGTAAAAGTGATCGTAAACGTTATTGCAATGCTAGGAAACAAGGCCTAAGGTTCATACTTTCACTAGTGCAAGTTCTCTCAACAATAATAACGTAACTGGATCATATAACTATCCCTCAACATGCAACAAAGAGTCACTCCAAAGTCACTAATAGCGGAGAACAAACAAAGAGATTATTGTAGGGTACGAAACCACCTCAAAGTTATCCTTTTTGATCGATCTATTCAAGAGTCCGTAGTAAAATAACATGAAGCTATTCTTTCCGTTCGATCTATCCTAGAGTTCGTGCTAGAATAACACCTTAAGAAACAAATCAACAAAAACCCTAATGTCACCTAGATACTCCAATGTCACCTCAAGTATCCGTGGGTATGATTATACGATATGCATCACACAATCTTAGATTCATCTATTCAACCAACATAAAGAACTTCAAAGAGTGTCCCAAAGTTTCTACCGGAGAGTCAAGACGAAAACGTGTGCCAACCCCTATGCATAAGTTCACGAGGTCACGGAACCCGCAAGTTGATCACCAAAACATACATCAAGTAGATCACGTGAATATCCCGTTGTCACCACAGATAAGCACGGCAAGACATACATCAAGTGTTCTCAAATCCTTAAAGACTCAATCCGACAAGACAACTTCAAGGGGGAAACTCAATTCATCACAAGAGAGTAGAGGGGGAGAAACATCATAGGATCCAACTATAATAGCAAAGCTCGCGATACATCAAGATCGTAACACCTCAAGAACATGAGAGAGAGAGAGAGGGAGAGAGAGAGATCAAACACATAGCTACTGGTACATACCCTCAGCCCCGAGGGTGAACTACTCCCTCCTCGTCATGAAGAGCGTCGGGATGATGAAGATGGCCACCGGTGAGGGATCCCCCCTCCGGCAGGGTGCCGGAACGAGCTCCTGAGAGGTTTTTGGTGGCTACAGAGGCTTGCGGCGGCGGAACTCCCGATCTATTGTGCTCCCCGATGTTTTTAGGGCATATGGACATATATAGGCGAAAGAAGTCGGTCAGGGGAGCCACAAGGGGCCCACGAGGGTGGGGGCGCCCAGGGGGGTAGGACACGCCTCCCTGCCTCGTGGCCACCTCGAAGCTTCCCTGACGTCCATTCCAAGTCTCCTGGATTGCTTCCGTTCCAAAAATAACTCTCCCGAAGGTTTCATTCCGTTTGGACTCCGTTTGATATTCCTTTTCTTCGAAACACTAAAATAGGCAAGAAAACAACAATTTGGGCTTGGCCTCCGATTAATAGTTTAGTCTCAAAAATAATATAAAAGTGTATAATAAAGCCCATAAGCATCAAAACAGATAATATAATAGCATGAATGCTTCATAAATTATAGATATGTTGGAGACGTATCAGCATCCCCAAGCTTAATTCCTGCTCGTCCTCGAGTAGGTAAATGATAAAAGAAATAATTTATGAAGTGTGAATGCTAGTAGATGCACAAGTTTGATCAATGATAATTTCAATCACCTTTTCTAGCATCATTATATGTCATAATAGTAGCTCATCTCATAAAACTTTTAATGATCAAGTAACAAGCTATTCACATGTTAAAGCATAGACCATAAACTTTCTTGAAAACTAGCAAACTATGTTCTCAGTCATCAAACAATTGCAATTCATCTTGTTTTCAGGAAGGGTCTATGTAAGAGCTTTGATTTAGCAAATCCCACATACTCAACTCTCATATAGTCTTCTGTGATTGCTACCACTCAAAGCATATTTTTAGAACAAATAGCATCGATCGAACACAGAGAAAGATAGGGGCTTAATGTTTCGCCTCCCAACTTACTTATCATATAGATAATTGTCAACAATAATAATTCATGATCAACTATATTTGAATGGCCATATATGCTTAGATCTTTCCCCATCACATGATGCTTGCCAACTAAAGAGTAGGTTGGAATGAGAAGGAATACTACTGACTCTTGCATAAAAGTAAAAGATAGGCCCTTCACAGAGGGAAGCAGGGATTTGCAGAGGTGCCAGAGCTCGAAGCTTTTAAACAGTGATGAAAATTATTTTGAGAGGTATGCTTTCATTATCAACATAACAACCAAGAGTTCCCAATATCTTCCATGCTACACACATTATAGGCGGTTCCCAAACAGAATGGTAAGGTTTATACTCCCCCACCACCAACAATCATCAATCCATGGCTAGCCCGAAACAACGGGTGCCTCCAACTATCAACAACCATGGGGGAGTTTTGTTTAAATTATTTGCGATTTGTTTTTGATATTTTGATCATAGGACTGGGCATCCCAGTTACCAGCCATTTTTCTCATGAATGATGAGCGGAGTCCACTCATCGTGAGAATAACCCACCTAGCATGGAATATACTGATAGCCCCTAGTCGCTACATGAGCTATTCAGGCGTACAAAACAGATTATTATTTGAAGGTTTAGAGTTTGGCACATGAAAATTTACTTGGAACGGCAAGTAAATACCGCATATAGGTAGGTATGGTGGACACTCATGGAAGAAACTTGGTTCAAGGAATGTGGATGCACAAGCAGTATTCCCGCTTAGTACAGATATTTTGGCTAGCAAAGGATTCTAAATAGCAAGCACCACATGTTGGAGGATCTATAACATATAACTTCTATACAAATATACCCAAGCATAACTCATTACGTTGTCTCCCTTGTCCAATTTCAACTAATTTGCTCAGGTTTGAAAATAATTAATGGGGCTCACAATCATAGAAGATGTCTATGATAGTATATTCATATGTGAAATCTCTCTTCCTTCAATATTCTTTCATGAATTGTTCAAGTGACCAATACAATGTTTGCTAACCTTCAATAAATTTACCACCTCTACTTATTAGATGTGAAGTCATTACACACCATGGGATAAGCATATGAAACATATATAATTTCAGATTTGTGATATTCAAATCATTCAACCATTTACTCATAGGATATAAGTGAAGCACACGAGTAGATGACAAACTACTCCAAAAAGATATAAGTGAAGATCAATGAGAAGTTAAATAATTATGTAGCTATGTGAAGACTCTCACTAATTTAATAATTTCAGATCTTGGTATTTTATTCAAACAGCAAGAAAAACAAAAGAAAATGAAATGACGCTCCAAGAAAAACACATATCGGGTGGTGAATAAAAATATAGTTCCAAGTAAAGTTACCGATGGATAAAGACGAAAGAGGGGATGCCATCCGGGGCATCCCCAAGCATAGGCTCTTGGTTGTCCTTGAATATTACCTTGGGGTGCCTTGGGAATCTCCAAGCTTGGGCTCCTGCCACTCCTTATTCCACAGTCCATCGAATCTTTACCCAAAACTTGAAAACTTCACAACACAAAACTCAACAGAAAACTCGTAAGCTCCGTTAGTATAAGAAAATAAAACCACCACTTAGGTACTGTTGTGAACTCATTCTAAATTAATATTGGTGTTCAACCTACTGTATTCTAACTTCTCTATGGTTCATACCCTCCGATACTACTCATAGATCCATAAAAATAAGCAAACAACACATAGAAAACAGAATCTGTCAAAAACAGAACAGTCTGTAGAAATCTGTATCATTAGAATACTTCTGTAAATTTAAAAATCCTACCAAATTCGGAAAACCTGAAAAATTTATGTACCGATCGAGATAAAAAAGAATCAGATCAAAAGCACGTTTCTGTGAATTACAAAAACTAATTTACTGGGTGCAAAAGTTTCTGATTTTCAGCAGGATCAACGCAACTATCACCGTAAGCTATCCTAAAGGTCTTACTTGGCACTTTATTGAAACAAAAGCTATAAAACATGATTACTACAGTAGCATAATCATGTTAACACACAAAAACAGTAAAGGTAAATATTGGGTAGTCTCCCAACAAGCGCTTTTCTTTAATGCCTTTTAGCTAGGCATGATAATTTCAATGATGCTCACATAAAAGATAAGAATTGAACATAATGGGAGCATCATGAAGCATATGACTGGCACATTTAAGTCTAACCCACTTCATATGCATAGGGATTTTGTGAGCAAACAACTTATGGGAACAATAATCAACTAGGATAGGAAGGCAAAACAAGCATAACTTCAAGATTTTAAACACATAGAGGAAACTTGATATCATTGCAACTCCTACAAGCATATATTCCTCCCTCATAATAATTTTCAGTAGAATCATGAATGAATTCAACAATATAACCATCACATAAAGCATTCTTTTCATGATCTACTTGCATAGAAAATTTACTACTCTCCACATAAGCAAAATTCTTCTCATTCAGAATAGTGGGAGTATCATAAGAGACCCGAATACTAAAAATTCTTTCCATATTAAAAGAGTAATGTTCAGAAAAACGGTAATCATAATCATGACAAGTTTTATAAATATAATCATACATACTTTTTATAGCATAAGTTTCTGTTGGGGAACGTTGCATAATATAAAATTTTCCTACGTTCACCAAAATCCATCTATGAGTTCATCTAGCAACGAGAGAGAGAGAGAGATGCATGTACATACCCTTGTAGATTGCGTGCGGAAGCGTTCAAGTGAACGGGGTTGAGGGAGTCGTTCTCGTCGTGATCCAAATCACCGGAGATCCTAGCGCCGAACGGACAGCACCTCCGCGTTCAACACACGTACGGTCAGCATGACGTCTCCTCCGTCTTGATCCAGCAAGGGGAAAGGAGAGTTTGATGAAGATTCAGCAGCACGACGGCGTGGTGGTGGATGCAGCAGGGCTCCGGCAGGGCTTCGCCAAGCAACTACGAGAGGAGGAGGAGGTGTAGCAGGTGCAGGGAGGCGCCAAGACTTAGGGTGCGGCTGCCCTCCCTCCCCCCTCCTTTATATAGGCCCCCTCGGGGGGGGGGGGGCGCCGGCCCTGGAGATGGGAATCTCCCAAGGGGGCGGCGGCCAGGCGGGTGGAGTGCCCCCCAAGGCAAGTGGGGTGCGCCCCCCACCCTAGGGTTTTCAACCCTAGGCGCAGGGGGGGCCAAGGGGGGGGGGCGCACCAGCCCACTAGGGGCTGGTTCCCCTCCCACTTCAGCCCACGGGGCCCTCCGGGATAGGTGGCCCCACCCGGTGGACCCCCGGGACTCTTCCGGTGGTCCCGGTACAATACCGGGTGACCCCGAAAATTTCCCGATGGCCGAAACCGCACTTCCTATATACAATTCTTTATCTCCGGACCATTCCGGAACTCCTCGTGACGTCCAAGATCTCATCCGGGACTCCGAACAACATTCGGTTTGCTGCATACTCATATTCATACAACCCTAGCGTCACCGAACCTTAAGTGTGTAGACCCTACGGGTTCGGGAGACATGTAGACATGACCGAGACGGCTCTCCGGTCAATAACCAACAGCAGGATCTGGATACCCATGTTGGCTCCCATATACTCCTCGATGATCTCATCAGATGAACCACGATGTCGAGGATTCAAGCAACCCCGTATACAATTCCCTTTGTCAATCGATATGTTATTTCCCGAGATTCGATCGTCGGTATCCCAATACCTCGTTCAATCTCATTACCGGCAAGTCACTTTACTCGTACCGTAATGCATGATCTCGTGACCAAATACTTTGTCACTTTGAGCTCATTATGATGATGCATTACCGAGTGGGCCCATGATACCTCTCCGTGTACGGAGTGACAAATCCAGTCTCGATCCGTGTCAACCCAATGCAGACACTTTCGGAGATACCTGTAGTGCACCTTTATAGTCACCCGATTACGTTGTGACGTTTGGTACACCAAAGCACTCTTACGGTATCCGGGAGTTACGATCTCATGGTCTAAGGAAAAGATACTTGACATTGGAAAAGCTCTAGCAAAACGAACTACACGATCTTGTGCTATGCTTAGGATTGGGTCTTGTCCATCACATCATTCTCCTAATGATGTGATCCCGTTATCAATGACATCCAATGTCCATAGTCAGGAAACCATGACCATCTATTGATTAACGAGCTAGTCAACTAGAGGCTCACTAGGGACATGTTGTGGTCTATCTATTCACACGTGTATTACGATTTCCGGATAATACAATTATAGCATGAATAAAAGACAATTATCACGAACAAGGAAATATAATAATAATCCTTTTATTATTGCCTCTAGGGCATATTTCCAACAATATCCCACTTGCACTAGAGTCAATAATCTAGTTATATTGTGATGAATCGAACACCCATAGAGTTCTGGTGTTGATCATGTTTTGCTCGAGGAAGAGGTTTAGTCAACGGATCTGCGACATTCAGATCCGTATGCACTTTGCAAATTTCTATTTCTCAATCTTGAACAATTTCACGAATGGAGTTGAAGCGACGCTTGATGTGCCTCGTCTTCTTGTGAAACCTGGGCTCCTTGGCAAGAGCAATAGCTCCAGTGTTGTCACAGAAGAGTTTGATTGGCCCCGACGCATTGGGTATGACTCCTAGGTTGGTGATGAACTCCTTCACCCAAATTGCTTCATGCGCTGCCTCCGAGGCTGCCATGTACTCCGCTTCACATGTAGATCCCGCCACGACGCTCTGCTTGGAGCTGCACCAGCCATCGCTCCACCATTCAACATATACACGATCCGGTTTGTGACTTAGAGTCATCGGATCTGTGTCGAAGCTAAGCGTCGGCGTAACCCTTCTGACGAGCTCTTCGTCACCTCCATAAACGAGAAACATGTCCTTAGTCCTTTTCAGGTACTTCAGGATATTCTTGACCGCTGTCCAGTGTTCCTTGCCGGGATTACTTTGGTACCTTCCTACCAAACTTACGACAAGGTTTACATCAGGTCTGGTACACAGCATGGCATACATAATAGATCCTATGGCTGAGGCATAGGGGATGACACTCATCTCTTCTATATCTTCTGCCGTGGTCGGACATTGAGCCGAGCTCAATTTCACACCTTGTAATACAGGCAAGAACCCTTTCTTGGACTGATCCATTTTGAATTTCTTCAATATCTTATCAAGGTATGTGCTTTGTGAAAGACCTATGAGGCGTTTCGATCTATCTCTATAGATCTTGATGCCTAATATATAAGCAGCTTCTCCAAGGTCCTTCATTGAAAAATTCTTATTCAAGTAGGCCTTAATGCTGTCCAAAAGTTCTATATCATTTCCCATCAAAAGTATGTCATCTACATATAATATGAGAAATGCTACAGAGCTCCCACTCACTTTCTTGTAAACGCAGGCTTCTCCATAAGTCTGCATAAACCCAAACGCTTTGATCATCTCATCAAAGCGAATGTTCCAACTCCGAGATGCTTGCACCAGCCCATAAATGGATCACTGGTGCTTGCATACCTTGTTAGCATTCTTAGGGTCGACAAAACCTTCCGGCTGCATCATATACAGTTCTTCCTTAAGATAGCCGTTAATGAATGCCGTTTTGACGTCCATTTGCCATATCTCATAATCATAGTATGCGGCAATTGCTAACATGATTCGGACAGACTTCAGCTTCGCTACGGGAGAGAAAGTCTCATCGTAGTCAACCCCTTGAAATTGCCGATAACCCTTAGCGACAAGTCGAGCTTTATAGATGGTAACATTACCATCCGCGTCCGTCTTCTTCTTAAAGATCCATTTGTTTTCTATCGCTCGCCGATCATCGGGCAAGTCTGTCAAAGTCCATACTTTGTTTTCATACATGGATCCTATCTCGGATTGCATGGCTTCAAGCCATTTGTTGGAATCTGGGCCCGCCATCGCTTCTTCATAGTTTGAAGGTTCACCGTTGTCTAACAACATGATTTCCAGGACTGGGTTGCCATACCACTCTGGTGTGGAGCGTGTCCTTGTGGGCCCTCTGATTCAGTAGCAACTTGATTCAAGTACCTTGATCATCATCATTAATTTCCTCTCCAGTCGGTGTAGGCACCACAGGAACATTTTCCTGAGCTTCACTACTTTCCGGTTCAAGAGGTAGTACTTAATCGAGTTCTACTTTCCTCCCACTTACTCCTTTCGACAGAAACTCTTTTTCAAGAAAGGATCCGTTCTTGGCAACAAAGATCTTGCCTTCAGATCTAAGGTAGAAGGTATACCCAATGGTTTCCTTAGGGTATCCTATGAAGACGCATTTTTCCGACTTAGGTTCGAGCTTTTCAGGTTGAAGTTTCTTGACATAAGCATCGCATTCCCAAACTTTTAGAAACGACAGCTTAGGTTTCTTCCCAAACATAATTCATACGGTGTCGTCTCAATGGATTTAGACGGTGCCCTATTTAAAGTGAATGTAGTTGTCTCTAGAGCGTATCCCCAAAATGATAGCGGTAAATCTGTAAGAGACATCATAGATCGCACCATATCCAATAGAGTGCGATTACGATGTTCGGACACACCGTTCTGCTGAGGTGTTCGGTAGGCGTGAGTTGTGAAACGATTCCACATTTCCTTGAGTGTGTACCAAATTCGTGACTTAAATATTCTCCTCCACGATCTGATCGTAAGAACTTTATTTTTCGGTCACGTTGATTCTCTACCTCATTCTGAAATTCATTGAACTTTTCAAAGGTCTCGGACTTGTGTTTCATCAAGTAGACATACCCATATCTACTCAAGTCATCGGAGAGTGAGAACATAACGATATCCTCCATGAGCCTCAACGCTCATTGGACCGCACACATCGGTATGTATGATTTCCAATAAGTTGGTTGCTCGCTCCATTGTTCCGGAGAACGAGTCTTGGTCATTTTGCCCATAAGGCATGGTTCGCATGTGTCAAATGATTCATAATCGAGAGACTCTAAAGTCCATCAGCATGGAGCTTCTTCATGCCCTTGACACCAATGTGACCAAGGCGGCAATTACCACAAGTATGTGGGACTATCGTTATCAACTTTACATCTTTTGGTATTCACACTATGAATATGTGTAGTATTACGTTCGAGATTCATTAAGAATAAACCATTGACCATCGGAGCATGACCATAAAACATATCTCTCATATAAATAGAACAACCATTATTCTCGGATTTAAATGAGTAGCCGTCTCATATTAAACGAGATCCTGATACAATGTTCATGCTCAAACTTGGCACTAAATAACAATTATTGAGGTTTAAAACTAATCCCATAGGTAAATGTAGAGGTAGCGTGCCGACGGTGATCACATCGACCTTGGAACCATTTCTGACGCGCATCGTCACCTCATCCTTCGCCAGTCTCCGCTTATTCCGCGGCTCCTGCTGTGAGTTACATATATGAGCAACGGCACGGTATCAAATACCGGGAGTTACTACGAGTAATCGATAAGGTACACATCAATTACATGTATATTAAATATACCTTTAGTGTTGCCGGCCTTCTTGTGCGCTAAGTATTTGGGGCAGTTCGCTTCAAAGGACCCTTCGCTTTGCAATAAAAGCACTCTGTCTCGTGCTTGGGTCCATTCTTTGACTTCTTCCGGCAATCGGCTTACGGGCGCGGCAACATCCTTGCAGTCCTTCTTGAAGTTCTTCTTACCCTTGCCCTTCTTGAACTTAGTGGTTTTATTGACCATCAACACTTGATGTTCTTTCTTGATTTCTACCTCTCGACTTCAGCATTGAAAATACTTCAGAATAGTTTTCACCATTCCCTGCATATTTTAGTTCATCACAAAGCTCTTGTAGCTCGGTGGGAGCGATCAAGGATTCTGTCAATGACCGCCTCGTCCAGGAGGTTAATGTCCATTTGGGACGGCGGTTGTGCAACCCAGACATTTTGAGTATGTCCTCACCGAGAACTATTTTCCTCGATCTTACAACTATAGAACTTGTCAGAGACTTCATATCTCTCGACCCGGGCATGAGCTTGGAAAACCATTTTTAGCTCCTCGAACATCTCATATGCTCCGTTTTGCTCAAAACGCTTTTGGAGCCCCGGTTCTAAGCTGTAAAGCATGCCGCACTAAACGAGGGAGTAATCATCAGCACGTGACTGCCAAGCGTTCATAACGTCTTGGTTCTCTGGGATGGGTGCTTCACCTAGCGGTGCTTCTAGGACATATTGTTTCTTGGCTGCTATGAGGATGATCCTCAGGTTCCGGACCCAGTCCGAATAGTTGCTGCCATCATCTTTCAGCTTGGTTTTCTCTAGGAACGCGTTAAAGTTCATGGTGACATGAGCGTTGGCCATTTGATCTACAAGACATTCTGCAAAGATTTTAGACTAATGTTCATGATAATTAAGTTCATCTAATCAAATTATATAATGAACTCCCACTCAGATTTGACATCCCTCTAGTCATCTAAGTGTTACATGATCCGAGTCGACTAGGCCGTGTCCGATCATCACGTGAGACGGACTAGTCATCGTCGGTGAACATCTCCATGTTGATCGTATCTTCCATATGACTCATGTTCGACCTTTCGGTCTCTTGTGTTCCGAGGCCATGTCTGTACATGCTAGGCTCGTCAAGTTAACCTAAGTGTTTTGCATGTGTAAAACTGTCTTACACCCGTTGTATGTGAGCGTAAGAATCTATCACACCCGATCATCACGTGGTGCTTGAAACGACGAACTTTAGCAACGCGCACGTTAGGGAGAACACTTTCTTGAAATTATTATAAGGATCATCTTATTTACTACCGTCGTTCTAAGTAAACAAGATGCATAAACATAATAAACATCACATGCAATCATATACAGTAGTGACATGATATGGCCAATATCATACAACTCCTTTGGTCTCCATCTTCGGGGCTCCATGATCATCTTGTCACCGGCATGACACCATGATCTCCATCATCGTGTCTCCATGAAGTTGCTCGCCAACTATTACTTCTACTACTATAGCTAACGGTTTAGCAATAAAGCAAAGTAATTACATGGCGTTGAATCAATGACACGCAGGTCATACAATAATTAAGACAACAACTATGGCTCCTGCCGGTTGTCATACTCATCGACATGCAAGTCGTGATTCCTATTACAAGAACATGATCTCATACATCACAATATATCATTCATCATACATCACAACTTTTGGCCATATCACATCACAAGGCAATTGCTGCGAAAACAAGTTAGACGTCCTCTAATTGTTGTTGCATCTTTTACATGGCTGCAATAGGGTTCTATCAAGAAGTTTTCTTACCTACGAAAAATCCACAACGTGATTTGTCAACTTCTATTTACCCTTCATAAGGACCCTTTTCGTCGAATTCGCTCCAACTAAAGTGGGAGAGACAGACACCCGCTAGCCACCTTATGCAACTAGTGCATGTCAGTCTGTGGAACCTGTCTCACGTAAGCGTACGTGTAAGGTCGGTCCGGGCCGCTTCATCCCACAATACCGCTGAAGCAAAATAAGACTAGTAGTGGCAAGAAAGTTGACAACATCTACGCCCACAACAAATTGTGTTCTACTCGTGCAATAGAGAACTACGCATAGACCTAGCTCATGATGCCACTGTTGGGGAACGTTGCATAAAATAAAATTTTCATACGTTCACCAAGATCCATCTATGAGTTCATCTAGCAACGAGAGAGAGAGTGACAGATGCATCTACATACCCTTGTAGATCGCGTGCCGAAGCGTTCAAGTGAACGGGGTTGAGGGAGTCGTTCTCGTCGTGATCCAAATCACCGGAGATCCTAGCGCCGAACGGACGACACCTCCGCGTTCAACACACATATGGTCAGCGTGACGTCTCCTCCATCTTGATCCAGCAAGGGGGAAGGAGAGGTTGATGACGATCTAGCAGCACGACGGCGTGGTGGTGGATGCAGTAGGGCTCCGGCAGGGCTTCACCAAGCAACTAAGGGAGGAGGAGGAGGTGTAGCAGGGGGAGGGAGGCGCCAAGACTTAGGGTGCGGCTGCCCTCCCTCCCCCCCTCCTTATATAGGCCCCACAGGGCGCCCGGCCCTGGAGATGGGAATCTCCCAAGGGGGCGGCAGCCAGGGGGGTGGAGTGCCCCCCAAGGCAAGTGGGGTGCGGCCCCCACCCTAGGGTTTTCAACCCTAGGCGCAGGGGGGCCAGGGGGGGCGCACCAGCCCACTAGGGGCTGGTTCCCCTCCCACTTCAGCCCACGGGGCCCTCCGGGATAGGTGGCCCCACCCGGTGGACCCCCGGGACTCTTCCGGTGGTCCCGGTACAATACCGGTGTAGAGACCACACCCGAATGGATCAAGTCTCTGTGCTCAGTGTCATCCTGGATCGATAATCTTGACACCACACAAGATGCTTGAAGGATTTATAGTAGAGTAGCAATCACACCCTTATTACAACGTTGTCCACAAGGGAACTTATTACAATAATATGGCTTAAGGCCATCTAATAATAACAGCGGAAGGCTTGGAAGATAAGTGAGTCCATCAACTCCATCGGCATCATCGAGTATAGAACCACGACCTAACACCTTACTCGTCGTTCGAAAAGTCTCGCAACGTGAAAGTTGCAGCCAGCAACGGGTCAGCACATGGAATATGCCGGCAATGTAACACATAAAGAGCAATGAAGCAATAAGCCTATACTACATGCATATATGGCTGGTGGTAAGGCTCTCTGATTACATTTGCATAAAGCTGGTTTTTCCCTACATCAAAGGAATAATTTTATTTAACTATCATGGTGGTTGTTAAACATTGAGAATGGTTGACAAGATCCTCAATCCCAATTAAAAGTACTCATCAAAACCCAATACATTTATTAGAAGTAACATGTTGAGATTCACTTGATATTCAATTACCAGATACTCAAAACGTCCATAACCGGGGACACGGCTAATCATGATTAGTTTATACACTCTGCAGAGGTTTATGACTTTTCCCCACAAGACTCGATCGCCTCCGCTTGGTTCTCGTGACTACAAGGTGTTTGAGAAGCGGATGACCGAGACATAGTCTTTCGAAGCGCTAGCACCTTACATGTGGGTAGACCGTACCAACCTACATCCCCTACATCAGCTAGCCTACCCGTAAGAGTTCGCACAACTTAGTCAACTACGCCAGAGCCCATAATTGGCTTGTGGCTGCACACGGAAGTTTCCAGTTTGAATAATCTTATGATCCCTTAGAGCACGGGTGGCGGTCCAAGAAATACAGGCAAGTCCTGATAGAAACCAGGTGCCTCAATCCACCCAGATGTGTGTTTAGGTTGCCACCTTAGATAAACCTTTAATTAACAATCTCACATCTGTCATGGATATCACTCACCCAATCCACGTCTACTAGCATAGCATGGCATAATAAGCAAACGTAGAAGTAACTCCAAGGTTTCATAAGTAAAACAGGTAATAGGTACTACCTCAATCTACTTCCCATCCCACAATTTAATTAGATCCTAAACATGCAAGTGTTTGAGGATTGATCTAATGCATAAAAACTGGGTAGTAGAAAAGGTATGATCAAGTGTTACTTGCCTTGCTGATGATCCGCGAGACCTAGAGATTCGAAGTAACAAGCGGCGCACTCCGGGTGATCTAACGCAGACAAACAACAAGCATACAATAAGTACTCATCTAATGCACAGGGAAATCTCGAATAAAAGATCTAACCAGATAGTTCAACTTAAGAACCCTGGTTGCAAAAGAATCGAATCAAATAAAGCATCGAAAGTCGGAACTCGAGAGAGAACGACTCGGTTTAGCAATCTGAAACTAGGTCAAAATTTTACAGTAGCAAAACTCTGTGTAAGTAGGTTAGTCGGAACGGCGGTTTCGTAACGAAACTCCAGGCGCTTGAATCACCTGATTCCGATAAACGAGCAAGAAATAAAACAGATTTGAAAATCGGATCGAAAATCGAATCAGAAAAAATAACGGATTAGATCCGATTAAAAGAAAACGACGAACGAATTAAATAACGGACGTTCGTTAACAGAACTAATCCAACGAACACATTCATTGAAACGAACGGTTCGGTGAACGTTCGTTAATTAAGAAAACCGAAAAAAAAATAAAAACCGTCTAGGGTTTTTTTTTTTAAAAACCAAACATCTTAAAAAAAACCGGATCGGGTTTTCTTAAAGAAAACCGGATCGGGGCGGCGGCGGCTACCTCCGGTTGTCTTCGCCGGTGGGGCTCAGGCGGGCTCGGGGGGGCGGGGCGCGGCGGGTGCTCCGCTCGGCGGCAAGACGGCGGCAAGGGCTCGTTGGGGCGGAGGCGGGGGGGAGGAGAGGAGGGGGCAGTATTTAAGGAGGGGGTGTGGCGCCTTGGGGAGGGGCAAGCCGGGCCGGGTCGGGCCGGACTCCGGGCGGCGGGCGGCGTCTGGGCGGGAGGCCTCCCATGAGGCGTCTGGCGATGGGGGTGAGGAGGTGGGCAGGCGCTGGCTGGCTGGGCCAGTGGGCCTTGGCCCGAAGCGGGGCAGTTTTTTTAAAACAAAACCAAGCGAATTAAAAAAAATACCAAGCAATTAAAAAATACCAAATGAACTCCGATTTTAATAAAATAATTTTCCCGACTCCTAAAAATGAGTCTAACAAAATGAACTTTAAAAACGGGCAAATATGCATATTTTTTTTAAAATGCTCATTTTTGCCTAAGCAAATAAATCTTTCAAAAGCCAAATTTGATTTATTTATAAAATCTTCATTTTTCCTAAATGTTGGGAAAGTCATATTATTCCCTCTCTTAATTTTTTATAGGAAAAACTTTATGAAGATAATTAAATAAATCCAATGATCCTATTTTCAAAATTTGAGAAATCCCAAATATGAAAATAATGAAATCTCCAACTCTCTCCGAGGGTCCTTGAGTTGCGTGAAATTTTCTAGGATCGGAAAAATGCGAGAAAATATGATATGCATGATGACCTAATGTATAACATTCCAAATTGAAAATTTGGGATGTTACAAACCTACCCTTAAGATGAATCTAGCCCTCGAGATTCGGGTTAACTAGAAAATAGGTGAGGTGGTCCTTGAGCAAAATTTCCTCTCTTTCCTGGTGGCTTCATCCTCGGTGTGGTGGCTCCACTGAACTTTGCAAAACTTGATAACCTTGCTGCGGGTAACTCTACTGGCATAATCGAGAATCTTAACCGGTTTTTCCTCATATGTCAAGTCATCCTTCAACTGAATTTCTTCAAGTGGCACTGTGTCTCTTAACGGTACCTCTGCTATCTCGGGGTGACATTTCTTCAACTGAGAAACATGGAATACATCATGAACTCCTGATAGTCCTTCTGGCAATTCCAACTTATAAGCAACTTCTCCCATGCGTTGCAAAATCTTATACGGTCCAACGAAACGGGGTGCTAACTTTCCTTTAACTCCAAAACGCTTAACTCCTCGAAGCGGGGATACTCTGAGATATACTCTGTCTCCAACCTCATACTCAATCGCTTTGCGCTTTGAATCGGCATAGCTCTTTTGTCTGGACTGGGCTACCTTGAGCCTGTCTCGAATCAACTTCACTTTCTGTTCGCACTCCTTAGTCAAATCTGGTCCAAACAATCGACGATCTCGGTTTAGTCCCATGACAACGGTGTCCTGCACCTTCTTCCATCTGAGCCTCGAAAGGTGCCATCTTCAAGCTGGTTTGGTAACTGTTGTTGTAAGAAAATTCTGCATACGGCAAATTATCATCCCAGCTAGATCCATAATCTAGTGCACAAGCTCTCAGCATGTCTTCCAAAATCTGATTGACTCTCTCGGTCTGTCCATCGGTCTGTGAGTGGAAAGCTGTACTGAATTCCAGTCTGGTTCCTAATGTCTCGTGCAACTGATTCCAAAATTTCGAGGTAAACTGGGTTCCTCTATCCGATACGATGCTCCTCGGAACTCCGTGTGAGCACACAATTCTGGTCATGTATATCTTTGCCAACTTAGCACTGCTATAGGTAGTCTTGACTGGAATGAAATGAGCTACCTTCGTTAAACGGTCGACTATAACCCAAATCGAGTCATAACCTGAACGAGTCTTTGGCAAACCTGTGATGAAATCCATGCCTAGTTTATCCCACTTCCATTCGGGTATCGGCAATGGTTGTAACAATCCTGCTGGCTTCGATGCTCGCTTTTACTTTCGACATCGTCACAAACTGCTACATACTCCGCATAATATCCTTCTTCATTCCGTCCACCGAAAGTGTTCTTCAAATCCAAATACATCTTGGTATTTCCTGGGTGAATCGAATAGGGTGAATCACGGGCTTCTTGTAAAATCAACTTCCGATCTCGGGTCATTGGGCACATAAACACGGTCCTCAAACCATAGGGTATCGTGCTCATCCTCACGAAATCCTTTAGCTTTTCCTTTGCTCATTTTCTCCTTTATAGAGGCAACTTCCTTATCGCCTTTTGGGCTTCTCGATTTTGTCCATCGTTGTCATTGAATCTCCAATGCTGCTACATAGCCTCTCGGAACTATTTCCAAACATAGCTCTCGAAGGTCCTCGGTTAACTCATTGGGTATTCCTCCCATCATTAGGGTATTGACGTGGCTCTTACGGCTCAATGCGCCGCCTACGACATTAGCCTTTCCGGGTGATAATGCAATCTCATATCATAATCCTTGATAAGTTCTAACCATCTCCTTTATCTGAGATTCAATTCTTACGTGTGAAGATGTACTTCAAACTCTTGTGATCCGTATATACTTCACAATGATTTCCAATGAGAAAATGTCTCCACGTCTTCAGGGCATGCACAACGGCTGCTAACTCCAAATCATGAGTGGCATAGTTCAACTCATGGGGCTTAAGTTGTCGTGAAGCATACGAAACAACTCTTCCTTCCTGCATAAGTACGGCTCCAAGTCCTCGACGTGAAGCGTCGCAATACACCTCATAATCCTTAGTCTGATCTGGCAATATCAAAACTGGTGAGGTAACCAATCTTTTCTTCAACTCCTGAAAACTTGCCTCACAGTCCTCAGTCCATATGAACTTGTTTTCCTTCTTGAACAATTCTGTCATAGGCTTTGCAATCCTTGAGAAATTCTCAATGAATCTTCGGTAGTATCCTGCGAGTCCAAGAAAACTCCGAATCTCTCCAACTGTCGTTGGTGCTTCCCATTTGGTTACGGTCTCAACTTTTGTGGGGTCAACTGCTATTCCTTCTCCGGATATAACATGTCCGAGAAATCCAACTTCCTTTAACCAAAACTCACATTTGTTGAACTTGGCATACAACTGGTGTTCCCTCAGTTTCTCCAAAACCAATCGCAAATGTTCCTTGTGTTCCCCTTCATTCTTCGAGAAAATCAAAATGTCATCAATGAACACCACGACGAACTTATCCAAAAACTCCATAAACACTTTGTTCATCAGGTTCATGAAATAGGCTGGTGCGTTAGTCAGTCCAAATGACATAACGGTATACTCGTATAGTCCATATCTCGTGTTAAATGCTGTCTTGGGTATGTCCTGCTCCCGAATCTTCAACTGATGGTACCCTGATCGCAAGTCGATCTTGGAAACACCTTAGCTCCTTGCAAGCGATCAAACAGATCATTTATCATTGGTAGGGGTACTTGTTCTTGATTGTTACTTCATTCAATCCACGATAATCAACAACCATTCTCAAAGATCCATCCTTCTTCTCCACTAACAAAACAGGTGATCCCCAAGGTGAAGAACTTGGGCGTATAAAACTTTTATCCAATAGTTCCTTAATCTGCTTCTCGATTTCCGCCAAATCCTTTGCGGGCATCCTGTACGGTCGCTCCGATATCGGGCCTGTTCCTGGCAACAGCTCGATCAAAAACTCAATGTCTCTATCCGGTGGCATTCCTGGCAACTCTTCCGGAAATACATCAGGATAATCCTTCACCACTGGTACTTCTTCCTGCACCACTCCTGATAGGCAATTTAACTTGCGCTCTTCTCGGCTCGTGCCGTGATACATACTTAATCCTTCTTCCTTCTGGTGTGGTGAGCAAAATTGACTTTGTGGTGCAATCTATGTTTCCTCCATACTTTGATAACCAATCCATACCTAATATCACATCCAATCCTTGGGATTCCAGAACTATTAGGTCTGAGGGGAAAACATAGTGTCCAATCCTTAATGGCAGTCGATCACACCATTTACTAGCCATGTACTCTGCTCCGGGTGAGGTTACTAGCATGGGTGACCTAAGGGCTTGGGTCGGTAATTTGTACTTATCCACAAATCCCCTTGATATGTATGAATGCGATGCACCAGTATCGAAAAGAACAACTGTAGTAAAAGACTTAACCAAAAACTTACCGATTACTGCATCGGGCTGATCTTCAACCTCCTCCACATCAATGTGGTTCACCTGTCCCCTGTTGAAAGGGTTGGGCTTCTTTCCAGAGCTTCCATTGCCATTTCCATTCTGGCCTTCTAGACAGTCATTTGCATAATGCCCAGTCTTGCGGCAATTAAAGCAAGTGATGTGACTCAGGTCTACCTTGGATGGTGTTAACGGGTTGGTGCGATTCTGTCCGTTGCTTCCTCCATTCCCGTTCCCATTCTTAGTGCCATTATGGTTGTGCGAATTACCTCCTCCATGGGTATGCTGAAACTGTATTCCTGATTTAGGGGTATAACGAGGCTTCTGCTGGGATCCAGAGTTATACTTCCCTTGCCCATACTTCCGCTTGCGGTTCTCAATTTGCTGCTGCTTTCCTTCAATCATGAGGGCTCGGTCTACCAACTCCTGGTAGTTGTTGAAACTGGCTACCATCAACGGCATGCTGAACTCATCGTTCAGTCCTTCTAGAAACTTCTCCTGTTTAGCTGCATCGGTAGCAACGTCATCTGGGGCATAACGTGCTAATTTGCTAAAGTCATCCACGTACTGGCCAACAGTCCTTCCTCCTTGGCGTAAGTTGCGAAACTCACGCTTCTTCATGGCCATGGCTCCTGCTGAAACATGGGCAGTGCGAAAAGCTTGCTGAAACTGATCCCATGTGACAGTGTCTACGGGGTAAGTGGCTGTGAAATTCTCCCACCATGCTGCTGCGGGTCCTTCAAGCTGATGTGCTGCAAACTTCACTCTTTCTCCATCTGTGCATCCTGCAGTGGTCAGCTCCCTTCCTATCTTGCGGAGCCAATCATCTGCCACAATCGGCTCGGTGCTACTGGAATACACCGGCGGATTCAGTCTAAGGAAACGAGTCAGATGATCCGTAGGTGGTGGTGGTGGTGGGTTGTTGTTGTTGTTGTTGTTGTTGTTGCCCTGGTTCTGCACCAATGTTTGAATCAGGGTATTCTGCTGCTGGATCAATTGGGTGATCTCTGGCGGGAAAACGAATCCGGGGTCACGTCTCGGAGGCATCTGATGGGTTTAGAAAAGAAGAGAAATTTAGAATAGAATGAGGTCTAAGGGGAATCACTACCCAAATGCACATGAGCAAATGCACACAAAATCACTTCATTCAATCAAACAAGGGCTTACAACGATCTAACTATCGCAAGAGTGCGTGTACTATAATGTTTACATGGAGGGAATACTACTAATATGTGGGGGACTTCTACTAATTTGAACCGGTGGAAGACTCCATGATGTCTGCTCCAGCTTCGTCTTCAAAATCGGGTTCACTTGGATCCGAATCGGTGTCGTCGATGTTGATGTAGTCGCTTGGGTATTCGACATACTGGTCTTCATTCCTGAGCGCCAACTTCTTCTTGAGTTCTTCGATCTCGTATTTAAGATCGTTATTGTGTCTTTCCAGAGCTACGATCTCGTCCATGTAGTCCTTGCGTGTAGTCTTTAGTTCTCCTTCCAGTTCGAGGATCCTTCCCTTTGTCTTCTGCAACTCCAACATGTCATTGCACATTTGGTTCTCCTGGCGTCGAATGTGCTGGTTTAACTCCTGGATGAAAGCTGCAATGGATCTATCCTTCTTGGTGCTGACGACGTCCCAGTTGTCATCTCGGCGTCCGCAAATCTGGTAGATGGTGTCCTTGAGGTCTTCTTGATAAACTTCTCCAATGCGTCCCATGGTGATGTGAGCTGCCATGCTCTTTCCCAGACTCCAAGTTGGTGCATTGAAAACACTATCTATAGGCTTGGTGATTGGGGCGAATGTCCTTCCTGGAACATGAGCTTGAATCTTCCAGCGCTCCTCTTCAGGCAGAGTGGCGTTGAAAGTTCCGGTGAAGCTTGGTAATCCAATGTTCAGGTACTTGGTAACTTCCTTCAAGTGAAATCCAAAAGGTGTGCCTTCATCCGGTTGGGTGTACTTGATCTTCGCGTCCGTCATCCTAAAGAGAGTAGAAAAGATGAGGAGTTAGAAAATGAGAAGAGAGTAGTGGTCTATGGCTTTAACTTAGTGTTCGTGTCCTACAGTCAACGTGTGCTCTGATACCATTCTCTGTAGCGACCAGACCCGAATGGATCAAGTCTCTGTGCTCGTGTCATCCTGGATCGATAATGCCGACACCACACATGATTTCAAGGATTTATAGCAGAGTAGCAATCACACCCTTATTACAACGTTGTCCACAAGGAACTTATTACAATAATATGGCTTAAGGCCATCTAATAATAACATCGGAAGGCTTGGAAGATAAGTGAGTCCATCAACTCCATCGGCATCATGAGTATAGAACCACGACCTAACACCTTACTGTCGTTCGAAAAGTCTGCAACGTGAAAGTTGCAGCCCAAAACGGTCAGACACATGGAATATCTGGCAATGTAACACATAAAGAGCAATGAAGCAATAAGCCTATACTACATGCATATATGGCTGGTGGTAAGGCTCTCTGGTTACATTTGCATAAAGCTGGTTTTTCCCTACATCAAAGGAATAATTTTATTTAACTATCATGGTGGTTGTTAAACATTGAGAATGGTTGACAGATCCTCAATCCCAATTAAAAGTACTCATCAAAACCCAATACATTTATTAGAAGTAACATGTTGAGATTCACTTGATATTCAATTACGGATACTCAAAACGTCCATAACCGGGGACACGGCTAATCATGATTAGTTTATACACTCTGCAGAGGTTTGCGCACTTTTCCCCACAAGACTCGATCGCCTCCGCTTGGTTCTCGTGACTACAAGGTGTTTGAGAAGCGGATGACCGAGACATAGTCTTCGAAGCGCTAGCACCTTACATGTGGGTAGACCGTACCAACCTACATCCCCTACATCAGCTAGCCTACCCGTAAGAGTTCGCACAACTTAGTCAACTACGCCAGAGCCCATAATTGGCTTGTGGCTGCACACGGAAGTTTCAGTTTGAATAATCTTATGATCCCTTAGAGCACGGGTGGCGGTCCGAAGAAATACAGCAAGTCTGATAGAAACCAGGTGCCTCAATCCACCCAGATGTGTGTTTAGGTTGCCACCTTAGATAAACCTTTAATTAACAATCTCACATCATCATGGATATCACTCACCCAATCCACGCCTACTAGCATATCATGGCATAATAAGCAAGCGTAGAAGTAACTCCAAGGTTTCATAAGTAAAACAGGTAATAGGTACTACCTCAATCTACTTCCCATCCCACAATTTAATTAGATCCTAAACATGCAAGTGTTTGAGGATTGATCTAATGCATAAAAACTGGGTAGTAGAAAAGGTATGATCAAGTGTTACTTGCCTTGCGATGATCCATGAGACCTAGAGATTCAAGTAACAAGCGGCGCTCCGGGTGATCTAACGCAGACAAACAACAAGCATACAATAAGTACTCATCTAATGCACAGGGAAATCTCGAATAAAAGATCTAACCAGATAGTTCAACTTAAGAACCCTGGTTGCAAAAGAATCGAATCAAATAAAGCATCGAAAGTCGGAACTCGAGAGAGAACGACTCGGTTTAGCAATCTGAAACTAGGTCAAAATTTTACAGTAGCAAAACTCTGTGTAAGTAGGTTAGTCGGAACGGCGGTTTCGTAACGAAACTCCAGGCGCTTGAATCACCTGATTCCGATAAACGAGCAAGAAATAAAACAGATTTGAAAATCGGATCGAAAATCGAATCAGAAAAAATAACGGATTAGATCCGATTAAAAGAAAACGACGAACGAATTAAATAACGGACGTTCGTTAACAGAACTAATCCAACGAACACATTCATTGAAACGAACGGTTCGGTGAACGTTCGTTAATTAAGAAAACCGAAAAAAAATAAAAACCATCTAGGGTTTTTTTTTAAACCGAACATCTTAAAAAAAAACCGGATCGCGTTTTCTTAAAGAAAACCGGATCGGGGCGGCGGCGGCGGCTACCTCGGTGGTCTTCGCCGCTGGCTCAGCGAGGCTTGAGGTGGGGGCGGGGTGCTCGGCGACGGCGGAAGACGACGGCGGGCGTCCTCGGCGGCGGGCTCGGGTTGGGGCGGGAGGCGGGGGAGAGGAGGGGGGGGGCGAGTATTTAAGGAGGGGGGTGGGCGCCTTGGGAGGGGCAAGCCGGGCCGGGTCGAGCCGGACTCCGGGCGGCGGGCGGCGGCGGCGGCGGAGGCCTCCCGTCAAGGAGCGTCTGCGAGGTGAGGAGGTGGGCAGGCGGCGCTGGTTGGGCAGGGCTGGGCCTTGGCCCAGAAGCGCAGTTTTTTAAAAAAAAACAAAACCAAACGAATTAAAAAAAATACCAAACGAATTAAAAAAAATACCAAACGAACTCTGATTTTAATAAAATAATTTTCCCCGACTCCTAAAAATGAGTCGAACAAAATGAACTTTAAAAACGGGCAAATATGCATATTTTTTTTAAAATGCTCATTTTTGCCTAAGCAAATAAATCTTTCAAAAGCCAAATTTGATTTATTTATAAAATCTTCATTTTTCCTAAATGTTGGGAAAGTCATATTATTCCCTCTCTTAATTTTTTTATAGGAAAAACTTTATGAAGATAATTAAATAAATCCAATGATCCTATTTTCAAAATTTGAGAAATCCCAAATATGAAAATAATGAAATCTCCAACTCTCTCCGAGGGTCCTCGAGTTGCGTGAAATTTTCTAGGATCGGAAAAATGCGAGAAAATATGATATGCATGATGACCTAATGTATAACATTCCAAATTGAAAATTTGGGATGTTACAACCGGGTGACCCCGAAACTTTCCCGATGGCAGAAACCGCACTTCCTATATACAATTCTTTACCTCCGGACCATTCCGGAACTCCTCGTGACGTCCGAGATCTCATCCGGGACTCCGAACAACATTAGGTTTGCTGCATACTCATATTCATACAACCCTAGCGTCACCGAACCTTAAGTGTGTAGACCCTACGGGTTCGGGACACATGTAGACATGACCGAGACGGCTCTCCGGTCAATAACCAACAGCGGGATCTGGATACCCATGTTGGCTCCCACATACTCCTCGATGATCTCATCGGATGAACCATGATGTCGAGGATTCAAGCAACCCCGTATACAATTCCCTTTGTCAATCGGTATGTTACTTGCCCGAGATTCGATCGTCGGTATCCCAATACCTCGTTCAATCTCGTTACCGGCAAGTCACTTTACTCGTACCTTAATGCATGATCCTGTGACCAAACACTTGGTCACTTTGAGCTCATTATGATGATGCATTACCGAGTGGGCCCAGTGATACCTCTCCGTAATACGGAGTGACAAATCCCAGTGTGGATCCGTGTCAACCCAACAGACACTTTCAGAGATACCTGTAGTGCACCTTTATAGCCACCCAGTTACGTTGTGACGTTTGGTACACCCAAAGCACTCTTACGGTATCCGGGAGTTACACGATCTCATGGTCTAAGGAAAAGATACTTGACATTGGAAAAGCTCTAGCAAAACGAACTACACGATCTTGTGCTATGCTTAGGATTGGGTCTTGTCCATCACATCATTCTCCTAATGATGTGATCCCGTTATCAATGACATCCAATGTCCATAGTCAGGAAACCATGACCATCTATTGATTAACGAGCTAGTCAACTAGAGGCTCACTAGGGACATGTTGTGGTCTATCTATTCACACGTGTATTACGATTTCCGGATAATACAATTATAGCATGAATAAAAGACAATTATCACGAACACGGAAATATAATAATAATCCTTTTATTATTGCCTCTAGGGCATATTTCCAACAGTTTCATCACAATAATCATCATAAGTAGCAACTTTGTTCTCATCATAATCAATTGAAACCTCTTCCGAAATAGTGGATTCATCACTAAATAAAGTCATGACCTCTCAAAATCCACTTTCATAAATATTATAAGATTCAACACCCTCCAAAATAGTGGGATCATTACTTCCTAAAGTTGACACTCTTCCAAACCCCCTTTCATCAATATAACCATCATAAATAGGAGGCATGCTATCATCATAATAAATTTGCTCATCGAAACTTGGGAGGCTAAAAATATCATCTTCATTAAACGTAGCATCCCCAAGCTTGGGATAAAAATTAATTGCAGCAAATATATTCTCAAACATGTCATTCTCATCAAACATGGCATCCCCAAGCTTGGGCCTTTTCATATCATAATAATAATCACTCATCATTAATAGTATGGATAGCACCAACAGTATAGCAATTATCATCATCAAAATGAGTAGTAGGAGGAACATCATTTGGGAGGGATACATTTTTAACTTTGCTTATCCATCTTTTCTTTTTCTTCTTCACATCATGTGTGGGTTTAACCCTCTTTTTTGAGCTCCTTATTAATGAGATTGGTTGAATAGAAGGCTCCTCCTCGTTACCTGATTCATCATAAGAAATAATAGGAGGATATTGGGAAGTCCCTTCCCTTTCATTAGTATTCTCTTCATCTTCTAATTGCTTTCTTTTCTTTATGTAATTGGCAATATAAGGATTTTCAATGCAATTCACCGCACAATACATATAAATTTCCTCTAGATCAATATCAAGGAATTTCTCAAGGTTATATTCTGGAATATGCTTAGTTGCACGTTTCATTTCTTCATAACCCAAAAGCAAACTAAGTTCATTATGATGTACAAGGGAAATCAAGTCATCACAATTTTTTGGACACGATTCGATCATGAAACAATTTGCATCGGAGATTTAAATGACCATGTTCATTGCAAAGTTCACAAGTACGGTAAAGATATTTTAAATGTCCAGCACTCACATCTAGCCTTTCTTGCAACCATTTAGTTTCTCAATACTTATGCCTCTTGCAAAATCTATCCTCCCTATTTGGTGTGTACTTGCAAACTCTATGCACTCCACAAAAATTGACATGCTTATAAGAGACATTTTCATCATGACTAGTGCAATCATCATTAGTACTATGGATATTCAAAGAGTTCATACTAACAAAACTGCAATCATGTTCATCATTCAAAGATTTAGTGCCAAAAAATTTATAGGCTTCTTCTTCTAGCACTTGAGCACACTTTTCCTTTCCATCATTCTCACAAAAGATATTAAAAAGAAGAAGCATATGAGGCAAACTTAATTCCATTTTTTGTCTAGTTTTCTTTTATAAAATAAAGTAGTGATAAAACAAGAAAGTAAAAGATTCGATTGCAACATCTAAAGATATACCTTCAAGCACTCACCTCCCCGGCAACGGTGCCAGAAAAGAGCTTGATGTCTACTACGCAACCTTCTCCTTGTAGACGTTGTTGGGCCTCCAAGTGCAGAGGTTTGTAGGACAGTAGCAAATTTCCCTCAAGTGGATGACCTAAGGTTTATCAATCCGTGGGAGGTGTAGGATGAAGATGGTCTCTCTCAAACAACTCTGCAACCAAATAACAAAGAGCCTCTTGTGTCCCCAACACACCCAATACAATGGTGAATTGTATAGGTGCACTAGTTCGGCGAAGAGATGGTGATACAAGTGCAATATGGATGGTAGATATAGGTTTTTGTAATCCGAAAATATAAAAACAGCAAGGTAGCAAGTGGTAAAAGTGAGCGTAAATGGTATTGCAATGCTAGGAAACAAGGCCTAAGGTTCATACTTTCACTAGTGCAAGTTCTCTCAACAATAATAACTTAACTGGATCATATAACTATCCCTCAACATGCAACAAAAAGTCACTCCAAAGTCACTAATAGCGGAGAACAAACAAAGAGATTATTGTAGGGTACGAAACCACCTCAAAGTTATCCTTTTGATCAATCTATTCAAGAGTCTGTAAGAAAATAACATGAAGCTATTCTTTCCATTCGATCTATCCTAGAGTTCATACTAGAATAACACCTTAAGACTCAAATCAACCAAAACCCTAATGTCACCTAGATACTCCAATGTCACCTCAAGTAGCCATGGGTATGATTATACGATATGCATCACACAATCTCAGATTCATCTATTCAACCAACATAAAGAACTTCAAAGAGTGCCCCAAAGTTTCTACTGGAGAGTCAAGAAGAAAATGTGTGCCAACCCCTATGCATAAGTTCACGAGGTCACAGAACCCGCAAGTTGATCACCAAAACATACGTCAAGTAGATCACGTGAATATCCCATTGTCACCACAGATAAGTACGGCAAGACATACATCAAGTGTTCTCAAATCCTTAAAGACTCAATCCGACAAGACAACTTCAAGGGGAAAACTCAATTCATCACAAGAGAGTAGAGGAGGAGAAACATCGTAGGATCCAACTATAATAGCAAAGCTCGCGACACATCAAGATCGTAACACCTCAAGAACACGAGAGAGAGAGAGAGAGAGATCAAACACATAGCTACTGGTACATACCCTCAGCCCCGAGGGTGAACTACTCCCTCCTCGTCATGGAGAGCGTCGGGATGATGAAGATGGCCACCGGTGAGGTATCGTCCTCCGGCAGGGTGCCGGAACAGGCTCCCGAGAGGTTTTTGGTGGCTACAGAGGCTTGCAGCAGCGAAACTCCTGATCTATTGTGCTCCCCGATGTTTTTAGGGTATATGGACATATATATAGGCGAAAGAAGTCGGTCAGGGGATCCACGAGGGGCCCACGAGGGTGGGTGATACGTCTCCGTCGTATCTACTTTTCCAAACACTTTTGCCCTTGTTTTGGACTCTAACTTGCATGATTTGAATGAAACTAACCCGAACTGACGCTGTTTTCAGGAGAACTGCCATGGTGTTATTTTTGTGCAGAAACAAAAATTCTTGGAATGACCTGAAACTCCTCAGAGATTATTTTTGGAAAATATGAAAAATACTGGCGAAAGAATCAAGGCCAGGGGGCCCACACCCTATCCACGAGGGTGGGGGCGCGCCCCCTCCCCCTGGGCGCGCCCCCTGCCTCGTGGGCCCCCTGGATGTCCACCGACCTCTACTCCAACTCCATATATTCTCTTTCACGGAGAAAAAAATCAGAGAGAAAGTTTCATCGCGTTTCACGATACGGAGCCGCCGCCAAGCCCTAATCTCTCTCGGGAGGGCTGATTTGGAGTCCGTTCGGGGCTCCAGAGAGGGGGATTCGTCGCCTCGTCATCATCAACCATCCTCCATCACCAATTTCATGATGCTCACCGCCGTGCGTGAGTAATTCCATCGTAGGCTTGCTGGATGGTCATGGTTTGGATGAGATTTACCATGTAATCAAGTTAGTTTTGTTAGGGTTTGATCCCTAGTATCCATTATGTTCTGAGATTGATGTTGCTATGACTTTGCTATGCTTAATGCTTGTCACTAGGGCCCGATGCCATGATTTCAGATCTGAACCTATTATGTTTTCATGAATATATCTGAGTTCTTGATCCTATCTTGCAAGTCTATAGTCACCTATTATGTGTTATGATCCGACAACCCTGAAGTGACAATAATCGGGATACTTATCGGTGATGACCGTAGTTTGAGGAGTTCATGTATTCACCAAGTGCTAATGCTTTGGTCCGGTACTCTATTAAAAGGAGGCCTTAATATCCCTTAGTTTCCATTAGGACCCCGCTGCCACGGGAGTGTAGGACAAAAGATGCCATGCAAGTTCTTTTCCATAAGCACGTATGACTATATTCGGAATACATGCCTACATTACATTGATGAACTGGAGCTAGTTCTGTGTCACCCTATGTTATAACTATTACATGAGGAATCACATCCAACATAATTATCCATCACTGATCCAATGCCTACGAGTTTTTCACATACTGTGCTTTGCTTATTTACTTTACCGTTGCTACTGTTACAATTACTTCAAAACTGCTACTGTTACTTTTGCCACTGTTACCATTACTTCCATACTACTTTGCTACTAAATACTTTGCTGCAGATACTAAGTTATCCAGGTGTGGTTGAATTGACAACTCAACTGCTAATACTTGAGAATATTCTTTGGCTCCCCTTGTGTCGAATCAATAAATTTGGGTTGAATACTCTACCCTGGAAAACTGTTGCGATCCCCTATACTTGTGGGTTATAAGTGAAGGGTGCACCCAGGGGGTAGGATGCACCTCCCTGCCTCGTGGCCACCTTGAAGCTTCCCTGACGTCCACTCCAAGTCTCCTGGATTGCTTCCGTTCCAAAAATAAATTTCCCGAAGGTTTCATTCCGTTTGGACTCTGTTTGATATTCCTTTTCTTCAAAACACTGAAATAGGCAAGAAAACAACAATTTGGGTTGGGCCTCCGGTTAATAGGTTAGTCCCAAAAATAATATAAAAGTGTATAATAAAGCCCATAAACATCCAAAACAGATAATATAATAGCATGAATGCTTCATAAATTATGGATACGTTGGAGACGTATCATGGCCCCGCACGCCTTAGTACTCCTACAAACCCTATCGCCTCACGCATCATTGGTTTTCTTCAAGAGGACGAGGGAGAAGCGGATTTGTAGTGGAGGCGCTTTCAAAAGAAACAAGATTTGTAGTGGAGACCCCTACCCTAGGGTGCTCTAGGTAGCTGCCACATGCATAATTGGTTTTCTCTTTTCTTTATGCTCTTGCACCCTAGAGTGAAATGATGGTTGCTTCGTCCGTCCAGCTTAATGCCAGAAAGGTGGGGCTTTGTGATTTGACCTCTCATCGCTCATTTTCTACTACTGCGGCGCTACGACCGGTGTGCCTCCAATTCCAACCGCTGCTCCAAACTGTAATTTGGTGCATCACACGTGGAACAAGACGGTGGATGAGCCACATGTCGGCTAAAGGGGTCCTGTTAAGTGTGTCACCATTTCGTGTGTGGACTGACCCTGCTTGAGTTGCTATGCCAACACGACAGGAGCAGCCTACCACTTGGTTTTTCTCCTTGGTGAATCCTGACTATATTGATCTAAAAAGATACGTACTATACTACCCTCTCCGTCTCGGTTTATAGGGCGTGCACGTAGTTCTAGGTCATCCATTTGACTAACTAAATATGAGTTACTATGTCACAAAAAGTATATCATTGGATTCTTAAGCGGATGTGGTTTCTAAACATATACTGTTCATCACGTTTATAGCCAGTTAAATTCTCAACTTAGAACGACGTGCATGCCATGTAAACTGATACGGAGGAAGTAGTAAAAATGAGGTGATTTTACCGAGCGATGGGCGGGGGAGCATGGCCTGTCATGCGGTCCCACGTTTCATGATATACCTAGGCGATGCGCGTGTCCCTCTTGAGGCAGAAGCAATACTACGTAGTTTGAGATGATGGGGAACCAAAGTGTGAAATAATGGTTGCTTCGTCCGTCTGGGTAGGTGCGGCATTGTGATTTGACATCTCATTGCTCATTACTACTCTTGGGCGGATGATCAAAAGTGCGTCCCCTGCTGTTCTGCACTGTTATTTGGTGCTTGACACGTCGACCCGGTTTCTATATGTCCCACATGTCGGCGAGAGGAAGTACAAAATTCATGAAAGCGAGCATCGACGGAGGAGTACAAGACACGGCTTGGTTTTTGCTGCTTCGCACGATCCATCGATACAAACCCGGACTAAAAAAGGCGAGGGCGGGTCTTTTCCCACGCGGCAGGCAGGGGAGTTTGGCATAGTTTGTTCGAGGCAAGGAGGCAGGAAGGGATACTACCAAATAAAGGTTGAGCGACTTAGTTTTGGGAAAATCTGATTTTACGGAGTACGTACCCGCTAGGGTTTATAGGGCTCATCTAAAAAAAATTCATTTTTCCGTTTTATAAGTCTCAATTCTACTAGTAGTAGTAGTACCATCACATGTTGGATTTCGAGGTGCGATATATCACCCGATGCAAGCAGTGTCAAGAGAAAACTCACCAATGCATGTAGAAGTTCATGGAAATTTAGTGGTCATGCATGCATTCGTTCTAATTAATGCCTCGGTAAACATAACTTCTTGAGAAAAACGAGCGTACTAATTACTTGTGCAAACTATGAAATTAATTCCACCACTCACCGTCTACCTTGGTTGGAGAGATTTTGAAATTGAGCCATAAACTAGAAAGGAGGGAGTAGTAACTTTTATCTCGATTACTATTTGTGGCCTTGTGTAGATGCAAAATGTATTTTTTTTATAGTGGCCTCGTATAAGTAAATGGAGGGAGTACTAAAGGACATATATTCCAAACAATATGATAATCTCTCTAACCAAGGTAGGGAAGAGGAGTAAACAGAGGGAGTAGTAAAATTTTCTCCTCGTCCTGCGAGCCATCGCGCGCGTGGGAGAGGGAGTGGGCGTAAGGCGTACTAGCAAGCAAGCTTCACCTCATCCCGCGAGCCACCGCACCCGTGGGCGGGGGAGACGATGTACTAAGCAAGCTACTCCTTGTTCTGCGAGTTAAGACACATCAAAAGTACTCCAGTGTATAGAGCCTTGCCTCTAAGGTAGGACCCACATGGTTTGCCTCTTTTTTAACATAACGCGTCAAGTCGCAATTTGTTTGTTAACCCGTAGTAGACAATCCTCCCTCCATCAAGTGGACAACCAGTACACGTGTCAAATTACCACATGGGCTGCCTTTTCGTACAGAAATGAGCTCCACCGTGTACCCGCGCAGGTGTGGTTGGGAAAGAGACGGGAGTACATGCGCCGTGCGTGCACCTCTTCTCTTCGTGCACGTCCCCCACCTACGTGGGTGTTTGTGAGAGAGATACAAACCTAGACATAATTGGTCGTCCATCCCATGCCTCCGCCCAGTCCGACCACCAGTCACCACCATGCCCCACTCCTCCTCACCTTATCTCTCATATTTCTCCCTCCATTTTTATATACAAGGCCACTATCAAAATTACAATTTGTAGATATACAAAGCCACTAACACTAATCGATGCAATATTAATGGTGTTTGCCTTGTAGTACTATCAAAGAAGGCCATTAATTATCCATTGCATGCATGTGGGAGTGTGAGCATTGGCTTGATGTGCATGAAAGAGAAGAATACACATTAATTTACACGGCAAATAAGGAAACAAGGTGGCTTGCAACATTGACTTAGAAGACATTAATTTTTGCCTTGGTACCTGTAATATGGGTTTGTGGCCTTGTATACAAAAATGGAGTCCTATAAAATTCTCGAGATACCATTTTTCCGATAAAATTCTCGAGATATCATTAGTTTTTACAAATGGGATTACTCCTGCATGGGTCAATCACAATAGGTGTTTTGTAAAAAAAAATGCATCTTGATGTTTCGTGCAATGCACGGGCATCTTGCTAGTCCATGAAAACAACACATGGCAAAATTTCACGGCGAACGAGGGATTTGAATCTGCTGGGAGGAGTTGTTTGGATCTTCCTCGGGGTAGCCAAAATATTGGCGACCCTTTTGTCCACTGCTGACTTTGCCACCGATGAACGAGGAACGGCTCGGGTGCTCATGCATCCTCCAGCACGCACATTGGAGACGAGCTCGCACGAGCTATGCTTTTTTTGTCCCACCACGCCGCCCGAGCCGGCCGCAGACCGACCGGCGACCCGCAAATTACGCCATCCAACCGTAGCCGCACACATTATGATAGCAACTCAACCAACCGGACGAAATTCATGCAAACACGGCAATATTTCATATAAACAATGACGGAAATCATATAAAATACCGGATTTTCATAAAAACATGATGGATTTCATTACATTTGAATGAACTATGCGGTGCTAGTTCTGGACAGCACAGGAATATAATACCTGGCCTAAATGGTCGCCCGCCGATCCATTTGTGTTCCTCATGTCCGGCAGCACGATCACCGGACTGCCGGGAGCCCCGGAGGTATATGCTTCAGCGCAAAGGATGGCTCGCTTCCCCGCTGCCCAACTGATATCATTGGCTGATGCCGAAGATGATGGTGGAAGGGGGCTTCCCCGCTTCCGTGGAGCCCATGCAGGGTCGACAAAGGTCCTGATGTCTACTACACAACCTTCTTCTTGTAGACGTTGTTGGGCCTCCAAGTGCAGAGGTTTGTAGGACAGTAGCAAATTTCCCTCAAGTGGATGACCTAAGGTTTATCAATCCGTGGGAGGCGTAGGATGAAGATGGTCTCTCTCAAGCAACCCTGCAACCAAATAACAAAGAGTCTCTTGTGTCCCCAACACACCCAATACAATGGTAAATTGTATAGGTGCACTAGTTCGGCGAAGAGATGGTGATACAAGTGCAATATGGATGGTAGATATGGGTTTTTGTAATCTGAAAATATAAAAACAGCAAGGTAACTAATGATAAAAGTGAGCGTAAACAGTATTGCAATGCTAGAAAACAAGGCATAGGGTTCATACTTTCACTGGTGCAAGTTCTCTCAACAATAATAACATAATTGGATCATATAACTATCCCTCAACATGCAACAAAGAGTCACTCCAAAGCCACTAATAGCGGAGAACAAACGAAGAGATTATGGTAGGGTACGAAACCACCTCAAAGTTATTCTTTCGGATCGATCTATTCAAGAGTTCGTACTAGAATAACACCTTAAGACACAAATCAACCAAAACCCTAATGTCACCTAGATACTCCATTATCACCTCAAGTATCCGTGGGCATGATTAAATGATATGCATCACACAGTCTCAGATTCATCTATCCAACCAACACAAAGTACTTGAAAGAGTGCCCCAAACTTTCTACCGGAGAGTCAAGACGAAAACGTGTGCCAACCCTTATGCATAGGTTCATGGGCGGAACCCGCAAGTTGATCCCCAAAAAATACATCAAGTGGATCACGTGATATCCCATTGTCACCACAAATAAACACGGCAAGACATACATCAAGTGTTCTCAAATCCTTAAAGACTCAATTCCGACAAGATAACTTCAAAGGGAAAACTCAATTCATCACAAGAGAGTAGAGGGGAAGAAACATCATAAGATCCAACTATAATAGCAAAGCTCGCGATACATCAAGATCGTGCCATAAAGAGAACACAAGACAGACAGAGAGAGAGAGAGAGAGAGAGAGAGAGAGAGAGAGAGAGAGAGAGAGAGAGAGAGAGAGAGAGAGAGAGAGAGATCAAACACATAGCTACTGGTACATACCCTCAACCCCGAGGGTGAACTACTCCCTCCTCGTCACGGAGAGCGGTGGGATGATGAATATGGCCACCGGTGAGGGATCCCCCCTCCGGCAGGGTGCCGGAACGGGCTCCCGAGAGGTTTTTGGTGGCTACAGAGGCTTGCGGCGGCTGAACTCCCGATCTATCTTCGTATTCGATGGTTTTAGGGTATAAGGGAATATATAAGCGAAAGAGGTCGGTCGGGGGAGCCACGAGGGGCCCACGAGACAGGGGGGCGCGCCCAGGGGGGTGGGCAGGCACTCCTATCTCCTGGCCTCCTCGAACTTCCCTGGCTTGTAGTCCAAGTCTCCCGGATCATGTTCATTCCAAAAATAATGCTCTCGAAGGTTTCATTCCGTTTGGACTCTGTTTGATATTCCTTTTCTTCGAAATACTGAAACATGCAATAAAACAACAATATGGGTTGGGCCTCCGGTTAATAGGTTAGTCCCAAAAGTAATATAAAAGTGTATAATAAAGACCGTAATCATTCAAAATAGATAGGATAATAGCATCAATGCTTCATAAATTATAGATATGTTGGAGACGTATCAGCATCCCCAAGCTTAATTCCTGCTCGTCCTCGAGTAGGTAAATGATAAAAGAAAGAATTTATGAAGTGTGAATACTACCAGGTGCACAAGTTTGATCAATGATAATTTCAATCACCTTTTCTAGCATGATTATATGTCATAACAGTATTTCATCTCATAAAACTTTCTCACGATCAAGTAACAAGCTATTCACATGTTAGAGCATAGACCATAAGCTTTCTTGAAAACTAGCAAACTTCATTCTTAGTCATCAAACAATTACAATTCATCCTATTTTCAGGAAGGGTCTATATTAGAGCTTTGATTTAGCAAACTCCACATACTCAACTATCATATAGACTTCTACAATTGCTAACACTCACGCAATACTAATGGTTATGGAGTTTTAATCGGACAATGAGAAAGATAGGGGCTTATATTGTTGCCTCCCAAAGTATTCACCTTTGGGTGATGTCAACAATAATAGTTCATGCTAACTTACATCCAATTGGATATATATCAGGATCTTTCCAAAGGATAAAATGAAAAAGGGAAAGGTGAAGATCACCTTGACTCTTGCGTAAAGTAAAAGACATAAAGTAAAAGATAGGCCCTTCGCAGAGGGAAGCAGAGGTTGTCATGCGCTTTTATGGTTGGATGCACAAAATCTTAATGCAAAAGAACGTCACTTTATATTGCCACTTGTATATGGACCTTTATTATGCAATCTGTCGCTTTTATTGCTTCCATAACAAGATCGTATAAAGCTTATTTTCTT
This sequence comes from Aegilops longissima, assembly GCA_021605205.1. Taxonomy (NCBI): domain Eukaryota; kingdom Viridiplantae; phylum Streptophyta; class Magnoliopsida; order Poales; family Poaceae; genus Aegilops; species Aegilops longissima. The sequence goes on along the minus strand of CM038676.1, from coordinate 596,367,606 downwards.
CACACTAATAGATCATACATATTTAGAGAGCAATTTTTATTGCTTGCACCGATGACAACTTACTTTAAGGATCTTACTCAATCCATAGGTAGGTATGATGGACTCTCATGGCAGAACTGGGTTTAAGGATATTTGGAAGCACAAGTAGTATCTCTACTTGGTGCAAGGAATTTGGCTAGCATGAGGGGGAAAGGCAAGCTCAACATGTTTGAATGATCCATGACAATATACTTTAACTGAGATGTGAGAAAACATAACCCATTACGTTGTCTTCCTTGTCCAACATCAACTCTTTAGAATGTCATACTAAATGAGTGATCACAATTATAAAAGATGTCTAGGATAGTATATTTATATGTGAAATCTCTGTTCCTTCAATATTCTTTCATGAATTGTTGAAATGACCAATACAATGCTTGCTAACCTTCAAGAAATTTACAACCTCTACTTTTTAGATGTGAACTCATTACTACCCATGGGATAAGAAAATGAGACATATATAATTTCAGATTTATGACATTCAACTCATTCAACCATTTACTCATAGGATATAAGTGAAGCACACGAGTAAATGACAAACTACTCCAAAAAGATATAAGTGAAGAACAATGAGTAGCTAAATAATTATGTAACTATGCAAAGACTCTCTCTCATTAAATAATTTCAGATCTTGGTATTTCATTCAAACAGCAAGCAAAGCAAAATAAAATGACAATGCAAGGATAGCACAACTCATGTGAAGAAGCAAAAACTTAGGTTCAACCGATACTAACCGATAGTTGTTGAAGAAGAAAGGTGGGATGCCTACCGGGGCATCCCCAAGCTTAGATGCTTGAGACTTCTTGAAATATTATCTTGGGGTGCCTTGGGCATCCCCAAGATTGAACTTTTGTGTCTCCTTAATTCCTCTCATATCATGGTTTCTCTTTTTATCAAAAGCTTCATCCACACCAAAATCAACAAGAACTTGTGAGATAAGTTAGTATAAACCAATGCAAAACCATATCATTTTCTACTGTAACAAATCACTAAAATTATTATTGAACATTTCATAGAAATGTCTCTACATATTTAATACTCCTATTCTCAAATAGAATCATTAAACAAGCAAACATATGCAGACAATGCAACCATAACAGCAATGTGCAAAACAGTATAGTCTGTAAAGAATGCAAGATTCATCATACTTCCCTAACCCCAAAAATTATGAGAAAACTTTTACGCTGTGGAAGATTTATCAGAGCTCAAAATTCAAAAAGTTTCAACATTATATCGTTCTCTGACTTTTCTAGGGAATTTTTGCAACAGCGGTAAACTTTCTGTTTTCAAACAGCAACATGTATACTAGCAAAATAAGCATGGTAAAGGCTATCCTTGACATTTTTATTGAAAATAAAGATGCAAAACATTATTCTAAATAACAGCAAGCTTACTAACAAAATAAAATGACGCTCCCAGCAAAACACATATCATGTGGTGAATAAAAATATAGCTCCAAGTAAAGTTACCGATGAACGAAGATGAAAGAGGGGATGCCTTCCGGGGCATCCCCAAGCTTAGGCTCTTGGTTGTCCTTGAATATTACCTTGGGGTGCCTTGGGCATCCCCAAGCTTAAGCTCTTGCCACTCCTTATTCCATAGTCCATCGAATCTTTACCCAAACTTGAAAACTTCACAACACAAAACTCAACAGAAAACTCGTAAGCTCCGTTAGTATAAGAAAATAAAACCAACACTTAGGTACTGTAATGAACTCATTCTAAATTCATATTTGTGTAATATCTACTGTATTCCAAATTCTCTATGGTTCATACCCTCCGATACTACTCATAGATTCATCAAAATAAGCAAACAACACATAGAAAACAGAATCTGTCAAAAAACAGAACAGTCTGTAGTAATCTGTATCAAACGTGTACTTATGGTACTCCAAAACTCCTACCAAATTAGGAAGTCCTAAGAAATTAGTGTACCAATCCAGAGCAAAAAGAATCAGATCATAAGCATGTTTCTGTGAATTATCAAAACTAATTTACTGGGTGAAAAAGTTTCTGATTTTTAGCAGGATCAACACAACTATCACCGTAAGTTATCCTAAAGGTCTTACTTGGCACTTTATTGAAACAGAAGCTATAAAACATGATTAATACAGTAGCATCATTTGCACACACAAAAACAGTAAGGGTAAATATTGGGTTGTCTCCCAACAAGCGCTTTTCTTTAATGCCTTTCTAGCTAGGCATGATGATGGCAATGATGCTCACATAAAAGATAAGAATTGAAACATAACAGGAGCATCATGAAGCATATGACTAGCACATTTAGGTCTAACCCACTTCCTATGCATAGGGATTTTGTGAACAAACAACTTAAGGGAACAATAGTCAACTAGCATAGGACGGCAAAACAAGCATAAGTTCAAAATTTTAAACACATTGAGAGGAAACTTGACATTATTGCAATTCCTACAAGCATATGTTCCTCCCTCATAATAATTTTCAGTAGCATCATGAATGAATTCAACAATATAACCAGCACCTAAAGCATTCTTTTCATGATCTACAAGCATAGAAAATTTACTACTCTCCACATAAGCGAATTTCTTCTCATGAATAGTAGTGGGAGCAAGCTCAACAAAATAATTATCATGTGAGGCAAAATCCAATTGAAAACTAAAATCACGATGACAAGTTTCATGGTTATCATTATTCCTAATAGCATACAAGTCATCACAATAATCATCATAGATAGAAACTTTGTTCTCATAATCAATTGGAACCTCTTCCGAAATAGTGGAATTATCACTAAATAAAGTTGACACTCTTCCAAATCCACATTCATATTCATCACAATAAGATTCAACGTCCTCCAAAATAGTGGGATTTCTACTTCCTAAAGTTGACACTCTTCCAAACACACTTTCATCAACATAATAATCATAAATAGGAGGCACGCTTTCATCATAATAAATATTCTCATCAAAACTTGGGGGACTAAACATATCATCTTCATCAAACATAGCTTCCCCAAGCTTGTGGCTTTGCATATCATTAGCATCATGGATATTCAAGGAATTCATACTAACAACATTGCGATCATGCTCATCATACAAAGAACTAGTACCAAACATTCTAATGCATTCTTCTTCTAGCACATGAGCACAATTTTCCTTTCCATCATTCTCACGAAATATATTAAAAAAATGAAGCGTAATAGGCAAACTCAATTCCATTTTTTTGTAGTTTTCTTTTATAAACTAAACTAGTGATAAAACAAGAAACAAAAAGATTCGATTGCAAGATCTAAAGATATACCTTCAAGCAGTCACCTCCCCGGCAACGACACCAGAAAAGAGCTTGATGTCTACTACACAACCTTCTTCTTGTAGACGTTGTTGGGCCTCCAAGTGCATAGGTTTGTAGGATAGTAGCAAATTTCCCTCAAGTGGATGACCTAAGGTTTATCAATTCGTGGGAGGCGTAGGAGGAAGATGGTCTCTCTCAAGCAACCCTGCAACCAAATAACAAAGAGTCTCTTGTGTCCCCAACACACCCAATACAATGGTAAATTGTATAGGTGCACTAGTTCAGCGAAGATATGGTGATACAAGTGCAATATGGATGGTACATATGGGTTTTTGTAATCAATATAAAAACTGCAAGGTAACTAATGATAAAAGTGAGCGTAAACGGTATTGCAATGCTAGGAAACAAGGCATAGGGTTCATACTTTCACTAGTGCAAGTTCTCTCAACAATAATAACATAATTGGATCATATAACTATCCCTCAACATGCAACAAAGAGTCACTACAAAGCCACTAATAGCGGAGAACAAACGAAGAGATTATGGTAGGGTACAAACCACCTCAAAGTTATTCTTTCGGATCGATCAATTCAAGAGTTCGTACTAGAATAACACCTTAAGACACAAATCAACCAAAACCCTAATGTCACCTAGATACTCCATTGTCACCTCAAGTATCTGTGGGCATGATTAAACGATATTCATCACACAGTCTCAGATTCATCTATCCAACCAACACAAAGTACTTGAAAGAGTGCCCCAAAGTTTCTACCGGAGAGTCAAGATGAAAACTTGTGCCAACCCTTATGCATAGGTTCATGGGCGGAACCCGCAAGTTGATCACCAAAACATACATCAAGTGCATCACATGATATCCTATTGTCACCACAAATAAGCATGGCAAGACATACATCAAGTGTTCTCAAATACTTAAAGACTCAATTCCGACAAGATAACTTCAAAGGGAAAACTCAATTCATCACAAGAGAGTAGAGGGGGAGAAAAATCATAAGATCCAACTATAATAGCAAAGCTCGCGATACATCAAGATCGTGCCATAGAGAGAACACGAGAGAGAGAGATCAAACACCTAGCTACTGGTACGTACCCTTAGCCAAGAGGGTGAACTACTCCCTCCTCATCATGGAGAGCACCGGGATGATGCAGATGGCCACCGGTGAGGGATCCCCCCCTCCGGCAGGGTGCCGGAATGGGCTCCCGAGAGGTTTTTGGTGGCTACAGAGGCTTGCGGCGGCGGAACTCCCGATCTATCTTCGTATTCGATGGTTTTAGGGTATAAGGGAATATATAGGCGAAAGAAGTCGGTCGGGGGAGCCATGAGGGGCCCACGAGACAGGGGGGTGTGCCCAGGGGGGTGGGCGCGCCCTCCTATCTCCTGGCCTCCTCGAAGCTTCCCTGGCTTGTTGTGACGCCCCTATTTCAATCGTACACTAATCATACACGCAAACATGTACGATCAACATCAGGGACTCACGGGAAGATATCACAACACAACTCTAAAAATAAAATAAGTCATACAAGCTTCATAATACAAGCCAGGGGCCTCGAGGGCTCGAATACAAGTGCTCGATCATAGACGAGTCAGCGGAAGCAACAATATCTGAGTACAGACATAAGTTAAACAAGTTTGCCTTAAGAAGGCTAGCACAAACCGGGATACAATCGAAGAGGTGCAGGCCTCCTGCTGGGATCCTCCTAACTACTCCTGGTCGCTGTCGTGGGCTGCACGTAGTAGTAGGCACCTCCGGGTAGTAGTCGCCATCGACGGTGGCGTCGCCCTGGGCTCCATCGTCAGTTGCAGCAATCGGGTAAAGAAAGGGGGAAAGGGAAACAAGGCAACCGTGATTACTCATCCAAAGTACTCGCAAGCAAGGAGCTACACTACATATGCATGGATATATGTGTAAAGGGCCATATCAGTGGACTGAACTGCAGAATGCCAGAATAAGAGGGGGATAGCTAATCCTGTCGAAGACTACGCTTCTGGCAGCCTCCGCGTTGCAGCATGTAGCAGAGAGTAGTCTGAAGTCCTCCAAGTAGCATCGCATAGCATAATCCAACCCGGCGATCCCCTCCTCATTGCCCTGTTAGAGAGCGATCACCGGGTTATATCTGGCACTTGGAAGGGTGTGTTTTATTAAGTATCCGGTTCTAGTTGTCATAAGGTCAAGGTACAACTCCAAGTCGTCCTGTTACCGAAGATCACGGCTATTCGAATAGATTAACTTCCCTGCAGGGGTGCACCACATAACCCAACACGCTTGATCCCATTTGGCCGGACACACTTTTCTAGGTCATGCCCGGTCGCGCAAGATCAACACGTCGCAGCCTCACCTAGGCACAACAGAGAGGCCAGCACGCCGGTCTAAACCTAAGCGCACAGGGGTCTGGGCCCATCGCCCTTAGCACACCTGCACGCGCTTGACGCTGCCGAAGCGCGAACTAGCCCCTTAATACAAGAGCAGGCTTACGTTCCAATCTGGCGCGCGCCGCTCAGTCGCTGACGTCACGAAGTGCTTCGGCTGATACCACGACGTCGAGTGCCCATATCTTTCCCACTTAGTTGGTTAGTGCGTATAGACCAAATGGCCAGACTCAGATCAAATACCAAGAACTCGTTAAGCATGTTAACTATCCGCGAACGCCGAACAGGCCAGGCCCACCTCTCTCCTAGGCGGTCTCAACCTGCCTGCCGCTCCGCCACAAAGATCCACTCATGGTACTCCTACGAGCCGACCGTCTTTAGTCACCACATGTATCATGTATAAGTATAAGATATACCCGTGATCACCTCCCGAGTGATCACGACCGATAGTATAGCACAACAGACGGACAAGAATGTAGGGCCATAGATGGAATACTAGCATCCTATACTAAGCATGTAGGATTGCGGTAAAGGTAACAACAGAGTAGCAAGGACAGGCTATGCATCGGGATAGGTATAACGAAAGCAAGAACATGCTACACTACTCTAATGCAAGCAGATAGAGTAGAATAGGCGATATCTGTGATCAAGGGGGGGCTTGCCTGGTTGCTCGAAAGTAGGAGGGTCGTCAACTCCGTAGTCGAACTGGGTAGCAGCGACGTCTGTCTCGGGGTCTAGCGAGAGAAGAGGGGGAAGAAAAAATAAATATAATACAAACAAATGCATGACGATGCATAACAAGACAAGGCGTGTTGCTAGGCGTGCCCCAACGCGGTAGTAGGTGGTACCGGCGAAGGGGGAAAAACATCCGGGGAAGTATCGCCGGTGTTTCGCGTTTTCGGTCAGAGGAACCGGAGGGGGAAAGTTGTGAGTCTGATATGTTAGGGGTGTGTGGCGAACGAACGGGCTGCGTATCCGGATTCGTCTCGTCGTTAGAGCAAGTTTCATGTAGAAAGTTTTTCCATCCGAGTTACGGATTATTTTATATTTATTTTTAAAGATTTAAATCATTTTTTGAATTAACAGATTATTTTAAATTTGAATGTGCATTTATGACATCATCATGACATCAGCATGACATCAGCGATCAGCTCTGACCTTTGACCAGTCAAGCTAACGGGTGGGTCCCGTTTGTCATTCATTGAGACTAAATAATCAGGTTAAATTAGACTAGTTAAATGATTAGGTTGGTTAATCACAATTAATTAATTAGTTAACTAATTAATTAATTAAATTATTATTTTATTTTCTTTTTATAATCTGTTTTTTTTCATAAAACTGTACTGGGGGGTGGGGGCCTCGTGACATAGGCCCAATGGCCTATAGTGGGTCGGGTGACGGGCGTTGGTGGTAACGGGCGCGCCCGACTAGGGGCGAGCCCAAGCGTTGGTTCGGGCGAGGCCATCTGCACTGCCGTCGGCGCCCATGACGCGGGCCAGGGGAAGCGGCGGAGGGGTGGGACTGGAGCGGGAGGCCGGCGCAGATGGTCGCGGTGGCCGGCGGGGTCGCCACGGGCGGTCTCGAGTAGAGACGGCGAGCGGGGCGACGTGCGCGCACGAGGAGCCGCAGCGGGCAACTGGAAGCGGGGCGAAGGCAAGCGGCGGGTCCGGTGAACTGCAGTGGGACAGCGCGGGACGGTGGTGGTCGCGAGCGGGCGACGTGGGGAACGGGGCGGCGCGCTGGCCGTGATGCGGTGAGCGCGCCTGGGCACGCGCGTGAGTACGGTGACCACGGGGGTAGAGAGGGAGCACGAGGAGGTGCTCACGTTCGTCGTGAGAAGGGGGGCGGCGAGGCTTGATGGAGCCGTTGGGGAGGAGGATGGGGACGCGTCGTCGGCGAGGAGGAGACGAGGATGACGAGGTGACGGGCGGTGGCGGGGTCCGGTGAGGAAGAGGTCGTGGCACGGGCGCGAGTGAGGGGATTCGGTCTGGTTCCCCCGATCCCGATCTGGATCGGGGAGGGGAGAGAGTTGTGACGGAGTGGGGGGAGTGAGGTGGGTTGTTAGGGTTTCCCCTGGTGGGGATATGGAGGAGGGGGTGGGGTGCGGCTGGGCCGTCCTGGCGGCCCGATGGCCTGCTGGGCCGTGGCCCCGGGGGGGGGGGTCTTCTTCTTCTTCCTTTTTTGTTTTCTGTTTTTATATTTTCTTTTCTTTTATTTATTTCCCTTTTCTATTTTATTTAATTTAAGGCATCTTAGCATTTTCTAAATATGAGTTTTATTCACAACAATTACCTATGTAATATTTGGCACTAACCGAACATTTTTATTTTAATGTTTGAAAACTTTTATTATTTACCAAACTTTGAATTTGAATTTTGAACTGGTTTTGATCTAGCGCGAGAATAGCAATAGTAACCAAGGTGACATGGCGACATTAACGTGGGATTACTGTAGCCTAATTATCTCCAAGTCTCCCGGCATGTTCGTTCCAAAAATAACGCTCCCGAAGGTTTCATTCCGTTTGGACTCCGTTTGATATTCCTTTTCTTCGAATTACCGAAACAGGCAATAAAACAGCAATATGGGCTGGGCCTCCGGTTAATAGGTTAGTCCCAAAAGTAATATAAAAGTGTATAATAAAGCTCGTAATCATTCAAAATAGATAGGATAATAGCATGAATGCTTCATAAATTATAGATACGTTGCAGACGTATCAGGTCCTCGCAACAAAAGGATCCGGCAAGACACCTGTTTTGTACGTCGGCATCACCTCCGCGGTGGCCTTCATGGGACCCAAGCGGTGGCGGCCTCCCGTGTTCTACTTCTCCTTGATGATGGCGGCGGACGCGGAGGCGCTGGCCACCAACTCGTCGCTCTCCTCGCACCCGGCATGGGAGTCTCGGCCACAGAAACAGGAGACGCGGGCGCAGACACAGGAGGTGCGGTATGAGGCGGCGGCATGGACGGTAGCAATGACGCCCATGCGCCGCTCCTCGTCGAGCTGGCCTGGAGCAGCGAGTTGCTGAACTGCGTGCCTGCTTGGGGCGGCAACTGGGTATGTCGGGCGAGGGAAGGGAGGGGGATCAGCGAGCTGCATAGCTTGTATCCTGTAGGCCCGGTGGGCCACCAAGTCGGCTTGGATGCGGGATAACTACTCTTCGTAATGCCATTGTAAGAGTGGACAAAATGGTGAAGGAGGAGATAGGGGAGCGACGGAGGTGTGCGATTCTTGGCCGGCGTTTGGCCTCGTTTAAATAGGAGATTAAATAGACGGCGGACGGGAGGAGCTCGGCCGGCGTTGCGTTTAATGCCGACCTAGTCATGAACGGACGTGTGTCCAGAGTGGGTTTCTCGGCTTCCACACGGGCGGGTTTCATGTAGGTGTTTGAATGCGGCAAGGAGGCGTGTTCAGCCGGGCGTGCAGCGAGTGGCGTCCTCGACTCTGACGTACGACACCGTGCCGTTCTTCCACTGACGTGTGGGCTATTTGGGTACATGGCCTGCATGTCAGTGACCCAACGCAGGCAGCGCATAGAAGAGGAACTTTTGGTGGGCCAGGGCGGTCAGAAGCGGGCATATCATAAACTGACGATTGTTCATTGAGTGTGACATCATCTATTTCATGTAGATAAGCCTACTATATAATGTAAGAGAGTTTAAAATTTTCATATATAAGTTGATAGCCCGTTCGATACGTTGTGATTCATAAAGACCGCTGCAAACATCAATGTTCTGCTTATCACAGATAAGATTGATTAATACCCGTAACAATCCATGTCCTTAACAAAGGGTGCATGCACGTATAGGTTGAGCGTGTGTCTTGCGTCGTGTGATGTGTGCACGCAGGCTAGCGAGGGTTGCGTGCGTGCAAGGGTATGTTTCAGTGTTGCATGAATGTGTGTGTACGTGCATGTGTTCGTGAGTACATGTGTACATGTCAGTGTTGCACGCCTACATGCGTGCATTTGTTCGTTATGTGTATGTGTCAGTGTTGCACGCCTGCATGCGTGCGTGTGTTCGTGCGTGTGTTGCGTGCATGCATGTGTACATGTGGGGTGACACTAGTAGAAAAAGGGTCAAATGTGAGACACATTAGTCCCGGTTTGTAACAGAACCGGCCCCTATGTGGCCATTAGTGCCGGTTCCAATGGCTAGCCGGGAGGAGCTCTTTAGTACCGGTTCGTGGAAAACCTTTAGCACCGGTTCGTGCCACGAAGCGGTACTAATGAGAGTGGTGGCAGGATGTTGTCAGAATGGGGCCCTTCCAGCACCTTTAGTACCGGTTCGTGGCACGAACCGGTACTAAGTGTCGTCCTATATAAATCCTTCGTCCACCCGCACTCTGTTCTTCCCCCTTTCCCCTCTCCCTCTCCTCTGTTCTTCCCTTCTTCCTCTCGAGTTCATCACAAAATTTGCCCCAAATTTGTCAAGATTTGCAGGCCCTCATCCATTCAAATGATCACCAAGGTTAGCAACTTTGTCCTTTCATCTCTCATTGCTAGATTAGCTCTTGCATTGGTTTATATAGTGATTAATTGTGGGTTTTAGTAATTTGGGAGGAATTATATGTGGTAGTATTTGATTTATATGCAATTTGAGGTCAAAATAACACTTAGTTTGCATATGTAGGTGTGGTTTACTTAGTGCCTTCTAAATCTCTGTCAGAACCACCGTCGATCGCCCAGACTGTCTCTGTCAGCGGCACCACCTTGTGGTGAGCCTCTTGTTCATGAAATTTTATATAAAAATTGATGTTTGTGTGATTTGGATATATAGTTACTCGTATAATAATTATCTTACCCGTACGTTGTTTGTTATACATAGTGCCATGGTTTTCATATCCGTCCCCGTCGGCCCTCGTCCTTGTTATGATTCGGATGTGGTATATTCTCTTTTAAAACTATTTGTTGCATTTCGTGTTTATGAAAAATTATGCCCATCAAGTTGACATAGATATTTTTATCTAGGAGGTATGTGAACCGAAATTCCAACCGACCCTATTGTCGAGAGGTTAAATTTAGTTGAAAGAGAAAATGAGTACTTGAAAGAAAAATTGAAAAGAATTGAGGGGAGAAGATGGAATTGAGTTGCATGTTGCCGATGTCGCCGATGATCACAAGATCAAGATGGAGAAAATGCGCTTGAAGATTAGAAAGATTAGAAAATATGCCATCAATAGTGAGGCTTGGTATCATTATGCTGTTGGATCAATTGTTACCTTAGTTGCGATCTTGATCGCATTTGTTGTTGCATTTAAATGCTTTAGCTAGAGAGTTATTTGTTTGTTGCATTTAAGTGTTGTATGAATTTTATGTATGAACTTGTATTAATTTGATCTATTCGGTGTTGTGTAATGAAGATGAGCCGCAATGGATGTACGATGACCGATGCTCTCCCAGTTCGTTGAGGGCATGCATACTTTTCGCTTATGGCTGAGGCAAACAAGCGGGCAGATGGTTTTATGCCTTGTCCATGTGCTGGCTGTAAGAATGGTCGCAATTACTCTACGTCAAGAACCATTCACGCCCACTGTTTGAGTCCGTTTCATGCCCCACTATAATGTTTGGACCAAGCACGGAGAAAGAGGGGTTATGATGGAAGACAATGAAGAAGAAGAGGACGACGACAGCTATCCTGGCCATGGGTTCCCTGAATACGATGATATAACAATGGGGGAAGAGCTGAGCCGGTAATGCGGGAAGAAGCTGGGTCGGCAATGGGGGAAGAAGCTGAAGAAGAGGCATCAGATGAGCCTGTTGATGATCTAGGTCGGGCCATTGCCGATGCAAAGAGAAACTATGCAAGTGATTTGGAGAAGAAGAAGTTGCAGCGCATGTTAGAGGATCACAAAAAATTGTTGTACCCGAATTGCGTAGGTGACAATAAAAAGCTGGGCACCACACTGGAATTGCTGCAATGGAAGGCAGAGAATGGTGTATCTGACAAGGGATTTGGAAAGTTGCTAGTAATGATAAAGGATATGCTTCCAAAGGACAACGAATTGCCCGAGAGTACGTACGAAGCAAAGAAGGCTGTCTGCCCTCTAGGGTTAGAGGTGCAGAAGATACATGCATGCCCTAATGATTGCATCCTCTACCGCGGTGAGTATGAGGATTTGAACGCTTGCCGGTATGTGGTGCATTGCGCTATAAGATCAACCGCGATGAGCATGGTGATGTCGAGGCGGCGCCCGTGAAGAAGATTCCTGCCAAGGTGATGTGGTATTCTCCTATAATACCACGGTTGAAATGTTTGTTCCAAAACAAAGAGCATGCCAAGGCGATCACGATGGCACGAAGAAGACCGTAAGAAAGACGGAAAGTTGAGAGTACCAATGACGGGTCGCAGTGGAGAAAAATCGAAGGAAATACGGGAAGGAGTTTGCGAGATGACGCAAGGAGCGTATGGTTTGGTCTAAGCGCAGATGGCATTAATCCTTTTGGGGAGCAGAGCAGCAACCATAGCACCTGGCCTGTGACTCTATGTTTGTATAACCTTCCTCCTTGGTTGTGCATGAAGCGGAAGTTCATTATGATGCGGTGCTCATCCAAGGCCCTAAGAAACCCGGCAACGACATTGATGTGTACCTAAGGCCATTAGTTGAAGAACTCTTACAACTGTGGGATGGAACAGGTGTACGTGCGTGGGATGAGCACATGGGGGAAGAATTTGACCTAAAGGCGTTGCTGTTCGTGACCATCAATGATTGGCCTGCTCAAGAACCTTCGTGACAGACAAACAAGGGATACCGCGGATGCACGCACTGTTTGGATGATACCGACAGATATATATTTGAATAGTTGTATGAAGAATGTGTACAGGACATCGTCGATTTCTTCCGAGCAGGCATCCCGTAAGAAAGAAAGGCAAGCATTTCAAAGGTGAGGCGGATCACGGGACGAAGCCTCGCCACCGTCTTCGGTGCTGATGTACATGATATGGTCAAGGATTTGAAGGTGATATTTGGAAAGGGTCCGGCGGACAACCTGTTCCAAAGGACGCCGACGGACGCGCACCCATGTGGAAGAAGAAATCTATATTTTGGGACCTGCCATATTGGAAAGACCTAGAGGTCCGCTCCGCAATCGACGTGATGCACGTGACGAAGAATCTTTGCGTGACCCTGCTTGGCTTCTTGGGCGTGTATGGGAAGACAAAAGATACACCGAGGCACGGAGGACCAGCAACGATGCACGGAGAAGACGGCATACATCGGGTCATGCAAGCTACGCTCTTACCAAAGAAGAGAAGGAAATCTTCTTTGAATGCCTGCTTAGTATTAAGGTACCGTCGGCTTCGTCGAATATAAAGGGAATAATAAACATGGCAGAGAAAAGTTCCGAACCTAAAGTCTCATGACTGCCACGTGATTATGACGCAACCGCTTCCGGTTGCATTGAGGGGCTTCTACCGAAAACGCTCGATTAGCCATTGTGAAGCTATGTGCATTTCTCAATGCAATCTCTCAGAAGGTAATCGATCCAGAAATCATACCAAGGTTACAGAATGATTTGGTGCAATGTCTTGTCAGTTTCGAGTTAGTGTTCCCACCATCCTTCTTCACATCATGACGCACATCCTAGTTCACCTATGCGAAGAGATTAACGTTTTGGGTCCTGTATTTCTACACAATATGTTCCCCTTTGAGAGGTTCATGGGAGTCTTAAAGAAATATGTTCATAACCGTGCTAGGCCAGAAGGAAGCATCTCCAAGGGCCATCAAAATGAGGAGGTCATTGAGTTTTGTATTGACTTTATTCCTGACCTTAAGCCGATTGGTGTTCTGAATCATGCATAAGGGCAGATGGATGGAAAAGGCACGCTAGGAGGGGAACAAATAATATGTATGGACGGACATTCTCTCACCGAAGCACACTACAGTTCTACAGAATTCCGCCTTGGTGGCTCCGTATATGGATGAAGACAAGAATTTGCTATGCTCCAAACACCGGAGCGGTCTCGATGACTGGATTACACGTGAACAAACCAGGAGTTTCGCCACTGGTTGCGTACACGCACCATGCATGATACCTCTATTGAAGATGACCTGTACTTGCTGTCCCGTTACCATCTTCAATATAATGACTTTCAAAGGGTACGAGATAAATGGTAATACATTTTACACGATCGCCCAAGATAAGAAGAGCACCAACCAAAACAGTGGTGTCCGCTTTGATGCGAAACCAAGACGGAAAGGAAACATATTATGGTTATATACAGGACATATGGGAACTTGACTATCGACGTGGTTTAAAGGTCCCTTTGTTTCGTGCAAATGGGTCAATATGACACGAGGCGGGTAACGGAAGACCCGCAGATGCGGAATGACAACAAAGGATCTCAACAATCTTGCATATGCGCAGAGAACCAATCGTCCTAGCCAATGATGTGGCACAGGTTTTCTATGTGAAGGACATGTCTACCAAGCCAAGAAAAAGAAAAGATAAGGAAGCGAATGCATCGTACGATGAGCCAAAGCGGCACATAGTTCTTTCTGGGAAGAGAAACATCATGGGAGTGGATGACAAGACAGACAAGTCAGAAGATTATGAAAAGTTTGATGAAATTGCTCCATTCACAGTGAATATTGACCCGAGCATCCCGTTAAATGATGAAGATTTTCCATGGTTACGGCGCAAAGGGACACACGTGAAGAAAAAGTTTCACACCCAAAGATCTAGGATGTGATCGGCTTCACTAGCTATCATCACTTTCTTCTGTGTTTCGCACCGAGAGGGGAATCTCTGTAATAGTTAGGGTAGTTATGTGTTTTGGCATTTGAAACGCGAAGAAATTTTATGTGCAAACAAATTCACACTAATTTCAAATAATTCAAAATTTAAACTATTCAAATTTGAAAACTACGGGCACTAACAGAAAGTTTGTAATTTTTTGTACCTAAATAGGCTGTGTCAGCCTCCGGTCGAACTATGGCCCCACCATCACCATTTAGTGCGGTTCGTACCACGAACCGGTACTAATGAGGTTGTGTCGTAAGGTCAGGGGCCCCACGAGCACCTTTAGTACCGGTTCATGGATGAACCAGACGTAAGTTATTTTTAGTCCCACCTCACGAAGTGAGAGGGACTAGGAGCGATTTATAAGCCCCGAGTGCGAGAGCGATGAAGAAGAGGATCAATGCTCACGTTGCTTAGCTTCAAGCCTTCAGAATACGGTAGACTGCACGGAGCTATGCGCAGTGCAGTTTACACTATTCGAAGGCTTGAAGCAAATTAACGAGCATTGCACCTCTTTTAATTTTAATAACTTATTACAACTCCGGACTTCTTCTCGTATGGCAAAAACTAATTGCACGTCGACATTTCTTTTTTTGAGTTATAACTCTGACTTTGACCATCAAGTTTTGCGAAAAGAAAAAATAGCAGAAAAGAAAGAAAAACTATAGCTGAAAAGAAAAAACTATATAAAAAACTACTCAAAAATAAATAGAAGAAAATAAATATAGCAGAAAAGAAAAAACTACTCAGAAATAAATAGAAGAAAAAATAAAGCAGAAAAGAAAAAAAATTATATTTGCTATTTTTCAATCGTTTACAAAATGACCGTGAAATTGAAAATCACTACAAAATGAACTCTGAAAATGTTGAATTTTGGCAAACTAGATGAAAAACTACTCACAAATAAATAGAAGAAAATAAATATAACAGAAAAGAAAAACTATACAAAAACTACATAAAAATAAATAGAAGAAAATAAAGCAGAAAAGAAAAAACTATAAAAAATTAGGCGCTGCCTGTGGGCCTGATAGGCCACAGTGTGTAATTACAGCCTTAAAGGCCCAAAGAGACTCACAGTGGCGGCGCTAGAGTTTAGGCCCACAAGCCTGCTATCTGAGAGGAGTTCGAGTGGTAGCCGCTGCTGGGTTTATAAACCAGTCGGCTTCCTTCGCCCGCGAGTGGGACTAAACTTTGGGGTGGCAGGTGAGGCCTTTAGTACCGGGTCGTGGCACAAACCGGTACTAAAGGGGGGGCCTTTAGTACCAGTTTGTGCCACCACCCGGTACTAAAGGGGGTCGCTTCCCGCCGCTTGGGCTAGCCAAAACTGGCCTTTAGTACTGGTTGGTGGCTCCAACCGGTACTAAAGGTTCCTTCTATATATACAACACTTCGAAAATTTCATTCCCCCTCTATTTCTTCCTCTGTTTCCGTCGTCTCCGTCGCCGCCCTCGTCTCCGTCGCCTTCCCCGTCCCCGTCGCCGCCCTTGTCTCCGTCGCCGCCCCGTCCCGTCGCCGCCTGGCCCATCCCGTCGCGCCGTCCCAGCGCCGCCGCCCGGCCCGTCACCGCCCCCGGTCGTCGCCTCGCCGTTGCCTCGCCGTCGCCGTTGCCCCGCTGTGAGCTCTCCCCCTCTAACCCCTCTCCCTACCTGGCCAGCCACCATGGGCGCCGCCCCTCCCCGAGCCCATACACACACACACACAAGCATGATGAACACACACACACACACACACAAATATGTATGAATTAATGCATGTATATATTAGTATATACGTATTTTGTATGTTTAATTAGTTTAGATTATTTAGATTATTATTTTTTCACTATTATATATGTATGAATGCATGTTAGATGGATATAATTAGTGTTTAATTAGTATGAAATTTTTTTATATAATGTTGTTTTTCAGTTTTTAATGGATGTATAGAAGTTGTGTTTTCTGTTTTTAGTGTTAGATGCTTAATTAGTATGAAATAGTATATAGATTTTTGAAATAGTAGAAATGTTAGAAATTTTAGTTATCAAAATCCAATCATTAAAAATATTACTTTTATGGGCATATAGCTAGTATTTGTTCTCGACGATGCCCGCTCGCATCCTCGCCGTCGACCCGTCTCATGACGACGCCCAGCCGACCCATGTCCGGGATCTGGGCTCCGCTGGCTGGCACTTGGGAGGTGCTGCTCGAGGGCGCGCCGCTTGATGAGGAACCCGGCCCGGGTCCCGCCATCGACCCCGATCTCGTTTGGTGGCGTTCACGTGGGCCAGTTTGGTCGGAGGGACCCGCCCCGCCGGAGGAGGTACGTCGCCGTGTCGGGGAGGAGGACGAGCACGCCCATCGCTACATGGTTGCGTTAGAGGGCGGCAGGTTCTCCAATACCTAGCAGATCTTCGGGATCTCACTTCAGCTATGATCCTGTGAGGGTTCCTTCTCTTTGGGTGTCCACCGCCCATGACGCGCAGAACCGCGAGTGTCCTAGATTCTTCTCGTAGTATTTGATCTTTAATTAGCTAGCCGTGATGTACTATTCAATATTATATATTATTCGAGACGATGTATTCGAGATTATATCTATTATTCTAGACGAAGTATTCGAGATTATATCTATTATTCGAGACGATGTAATTTGAATACTAAATTGTTTTATATTTCTTTTGAATTAGTTAAATAAAAGCTATGGCGAGACAATACCGACAGAGAGGAGAACAGACCATGTTCGATATGATACGCGGGCCGATGATGATCGAATGAAGAAGATTATGACGGCTCAATTTCTAAACAACACCGGAGAGGGTGATATGATATTCGATCGCGACGGCCGAATTGATGAAGTCATGAACTACGATTATGACGATGACGAAGAACATGTTGATCCTGAAACAACAATGACCGGCGAGGTATATATATTTATATAAGCAGGTATCTGGTGATCATCACATGTTTTAAATGACTTGAAGATATATTAACGAATCGATCTTTTTTCTTTCAGCCATCCGGATCAAGCAAATCTTCAGGCAAAAGGACGAAACGAGGCCTGAACAAAAAGTTGAAGGAGGGCGTAAAGTACAATATCGAGGCAGTCAGACGTAATGGCGAACCATTAGCACCTAAGAAGATTGCGGACAAGTTCATTCGTCAGTGCGGAGTTCTTGTGAAGGACCAACTCCCGATCTCCCTTCAAGAATGGAGAGAGCCAGCAAAAGACAAAGGACAAAAAGGCAAAGAGGACGCTGCTCCACGTCCAGATGTTACTTTTGTCGACAAGAATCAAAAAGATCTGCTTTGGGATACTCTCATGGAACATTTCACCCTACCAGATCATTTCACGAAGCAGATGTGCGAAAAGTCAAGGACGCTGCTCTTAGGAAGATGGCGGTTGCATTCAAGAACCACAAGAATCGTGAATGGGACAAGTACGTCAAGGAGGAAGGAAGACTCCGATTCGATGGAACACTAGAGAACCAACATGCTCATTGGGACGATTTCGTGAAATTCAAGGATTCGGAATTAGCTAAGGAACGGTCGAGAATAAACAAGAAGAATGCCAAAAAAGGATAAGTTCCATAAGCTGGGGCCAGGTGGCTATCGGTGGCAATGCCTAAGTGGGATAAGTTTGAGAAAGAGATGGAGGATGCAAAGCCACTCCGGTTACTAAGAGCTGGCCCCAGTGGTCGGGACTTGGTTCTATGCGCATGGGGGAGTTGGACCCAAGACAGCAATGTTTCGACGAGGGCAAGTCTGAAGGAGCCGACGATGCGATACTTGTTGCAATAGAAGAGGCACGATCGGGGTGTTCCAGCCCAACAGAGAGAACGACGAGCTTACGCGTGCCACAGGAAATCCTGAACACCGGGAAGAACACGAGGCAAGGGCGCTATTCCGTGGTATGAGGGGTTTTCAGACTGGAGCACCGACTACAGAACCCGTGCGAGAAAGAAGATTGCAGAGGAGAAGAAGAGGAAGATGGAGGAGGAGCAGAGGAAGCGGGACTATGAACGCCTTCAAGGCCTAAAAGCAAGTCAAACGGAATTGGTAGTCAAATTCCAGCGGCAGCAGGAGCAGATCGACTCACTTACCCAGCAAAGGGGGTCTCAGCAGCTGCAGAAGCTAGCGAATGATCCAGCATTGGATAGCACCGCCCCATCCATGCCGAGAAGTAGTGGGGGTTCCGCCCCGGACGACGCAATGCTGGGTAGATACCCCGTGGATGACATCACGGAGAACACTAGCTGCGAGCTACACGTCAAAATGAAGAACATATCCATGAAGGTGGCGGACGGCGTTGCTTTTCCAGCTACCCCCAAAGCAACCTACCATTGCATCCCGATTCCAGAGGGCTATGCTCGTGTCATGGTTGACGAGGTGGTGCACCCATATTCGGGCTAGAGCTTGACATTCCGGAGGTGACGACGAGCACTTTCTGAGACGCCAACCATCGTATCATCCTATGGAAAAAGGATTGCATCATCTTCAAGGCCACCGACACGCGTCATCCGACTCCTCGTCAAGTCCGCCACCGAGTCAGCAGTCTCCCGCTCCTGCAAGTCCACCAAGTCCCGCAAAGTGTCGTGCCACTCCTCCTCCAAGTCCGCAAAGTGTCAGCCTCCTCCTCCTCCAAGTCCGCCACAGCGTCGCCCCCTCCTCCTCCAAGTCCGCACAACCTCAGCCACTCCTCCTCCAAGTCCGCACAGCTTGAGCGGCCACTCCTCCTCGTCCAACTCAGCCCGTCGGCGGCGTCTCTGCCGCCTCAGCAATCGCAGAAGAGACACCCCGCAGCTATGGTGCGTAGCGGTACGAGTCGAGGTAGTACAGGAAGTACAGGCGGAGGCAAGCGATATAAATATGGTCCAAGCCTCACGCCTCTTCCACAGAGGTCTTATGACAGGTCCGAGGAGGAAATCGCAGCCATATCGAAGTCCGAGGTGGAAGCCCATTTTGCACAGAAACCGCCACCGCCACCAAGGGAGAAAGTGCCTTAGGAAACGATTGACCACTTCATTCATATGGCTCAACCACCAGCTCCCAAGCCTGTTGACACAGACTATGAGCGCCACATCAGGAAGTTAAATCGAGCACGTCTACGTAAGGAGGCGAGCTCGGGATCGAGCAAACAAGAAGCAGTTGTCAAAAATGCGGAAAACCATTCCCACTGGGAGAACAGGCGGCGAATCGATCCCTCGCTTGTTGTGCCAACAACACGTGATAATCTGCTACCCAATATTATTGTGGGCAAACAGTTTACGTTCTGAGGTGGGCAATGTGGTAATAACGGAGGACCATATAATGCAGGCTGAAGTTCTCAAAATCACTGTTGGACAACTCCTCGAGATCGAGCCCATGCCTGTGCTTAGAGAGGATGAAATAAAACGGAAATATGTCCGGGGCCAACCTTTGGTCGAGCTGCACAAGGTCAAGAACCTCCCAACGAGAATGTATGAATTGCATCAATGGTACATGAACATTACCAAGATTTCCGATCGATTGTCCCTCATGGTGAATGTCAAGGAGGAGCATTACTTCCATGAGAAAGCTGTGTCCGTTGAGTATTCTGAAATGTTTCAGTTATACAATCAAGACGCACTCGACAAATCTATCGTCAGTTGCTATTGTCTGTAAGTGATTTCTTTCTGTTATTTAAGTCTCAAGCTAGCTTTAGTGATCCTTTTGATCAATCATTACCTGTAATTATCCTCACTATATTCTTTTCTATGGTATTATATGCAGGATGAAGATGTATGAAATGAGAAAAGGTGGACGCTTTGGCATTGGGTTCATTGACCCAAACACCGTTAATGAATACACATGGAAAATAAATCCACGTCATCAAAAGGCTGTAGAGGACAACATGCTAGAGTTCTTGAAGCGCCTCAAA
This sequence comes from Aegilops longissima, assembly GCA_021605205.1. Classification (NCBI taxonomy): domain Eukaryota; kingdom Viridiplantae; phylum Streptophyta; class Magnoliopsida; order Poales; family Poaceae; genus Aegilops; species Aegilops longissima. Next base: position 596,347,306 of record CM038676.1, on the reverse strand, counting down.
TACAATGACGATATACTACTTCCTTACAACTTCCAGTGAGTCACACTGTCTTCTACTACAAATTCTCTGTTTTTTCCTACTAGCTAGCTACATGTTTTTGCTTACATATGCCCGCTTAATTAAGACATGCAAACGTGTGTGCATGCATATTTCACTGGGTCTTGTGTATCATTAAAGTTGACGCCGGAACAGTTGAAATACTGGACTCACTACTCAAAGAAAAAACTGACTATAACATCTTGTTTGGGATAGTCAACAGGTAATTTCAATCATTATTAACTATATATCTCCGCCTATTTAGTTCGTCATTTTCATGATATGAACTATTTAATAACCCTTTATTCATTTTCTTTGTCGGCGGGCAGGGATTGGGCAAGGTTCATCAACGTGACCCGGAGAATGGAAAAAAAGCTTAAATGGTTTCACCCAAGGTAAGTAATTAAGTAGTACTAGCTAGCTAGCTAGCTGCCATCTCTTTAATTATCATGCTTGATTAATTATTATCTGATCAAATTCCATTCTCGTAAAGGCCCCGAAGCAAAGCGCGAGGGACTGATCTGTGTGCATTCTGCGTTTGCGAGAACATTCGCATGATGGCGTCCGAAAGGAGCAGATCTCAAAGACAGGAATGGGTACGCTTGTCAAAACACTATTCACAATTTTTACACCATTATCGATATCTAGTCACACAACTAATACACATGCATATTGATCTCCTTCTTAACAGTTCACGAGGTGCGGGAGAAGCTCCTAGAAACGGAGCGCGTAGAAGCACTTCAAGAGGAAATAGCGGGATTTTTACTCGACCAGGTCATAAATCCGAAGGGAGAATACTATTACCCGCTACCGCCCCCATTAAAACCACTTCCAATTGTCATCGTTCTCCGAAGGCACCAATTAGGCTAATGCCACTGGCTCCGATGGCAACATGCATATGTAGGAGAAATTGTATATAGCTATACATGTGTGTACGTGTGAATTAATTAATATGATGGTTTGTGAGACACTGATGATATATATATATATGCATGATTGGTTCTACTAGAAATTCTATATATATATATATATATATATATATATATATATATATATATATATATATATATATATATGTGTGTGTGTGTGTGTGTGTGTGTGTGTGTGTGTGTGTGTGTGTGTGTGTGTGTGTGTGTGTGTGTGTGTGTGTGTGTGTGTGTGTGTGTGTCTATATGCATAACGTGTACAATGTGTTGTATCGTAAAATACCAGCAAACGAAAAAGAATTAAAATAGAAACACAAAATTAAATGAAAAAGAAATCATAAAACTAAAACCCCCCAAACCTTATAGTACCGGTTGGTCTTACCAACCGGTACTAAAGGGCTCGAGCCCTCGAGCTGGCTCGTACCATGTGGTTTCCCTTTAGCACCGGTTCGTGCTGAACCGGTACTAAAGGGGGGGCTTTAGTGCCCACACTTTAGTGCCGGTTATGGAACCGGCACTAAAGGGCCTTACGAACCGGTGCTATTTCCCGGTTCATGAGGCTACACGTCAGTCGACTGACTTTTTCATCTCTGGTCATTAGATTCTCCGGCCGTTGGATACGAAATCAAGGGCCTGCAGTTTATCTTCATACTCCACCCCCTGAGCCGCCAGCCACCACCGGTCAAACCGCCACCCGCCGCCCCGCCCGCCCCGAAACCACTCCCCCCCACCGGTCCGCCGCCGCCCCGGCCATCCCTCTAGCGCCCCCTGATACGTCTCCAATGTATCTATAATTTTTGATTGCTCCATGCTACTTTATCTATTGTTTTGGACTATATTGGGCTTTATTTTCCACTTTTATATTACTTTTGGGACTAACCTATTAACCGGAGGCCCAACCCAGAATTGCTGTTTTTGCCTTTTTCGGTGTTTGAAGAAACAAAATATCAAACGGAGTCCAAACGAACAGAAACCTTCGGGAACGTGATTTTCCAACCGAACGTGATCCAGGAGACTTGGACCCTACTCCAGAGGTGGTCACGAGGGTGGAGGGCGCCCCCTGGGTGCGCCCCCCTACCTCGTGGGCCCCCTGACGCTCCACCGACGTACTCCTTCCTCCTATATATACCTCGCACCCCCAAGCGATCGTAACAGGGCCAAAACCTAATTCCACCGCCGCAACTTCCTGTATCCACGAGATCCCATCTTGGGGCCTGTTCCGGAGCTCCGCCGGAGGGGGCATTCACCACGGAGGGCTTCTACATCAACACCATAGCCTCTCCGATGAAGTGTGAGTAGTTTACTTCAGACCTTCGGGTCCATAGCTAGTAGCTAGATGGCTTTTTCTCTCTTTTTGGATCTCAATACAATGTTCTCCTCCTATCTCGTGGAGATCTATTCGATGTAATCTTCTTTTTGCGGTGTGTTTGTTGAGATCGATGAATTGTGGGTTTATGATCCAGTATTATCTATGGAAAATATTTGATTCTTCTCTGAATTCTTTTATGTATGATTGAGTTATCTTTGCAAGTCTCTTCGAATTATCCGTTTGGTTTGGCCAACTAGATTGGTAGTTCTTGCAATGGGAGAAGTGCTTAGCTTTGGGTTCAATCTTGCGGTGTCCTTACCCAGTGACAGAAAGGGTTGCAAGGCACGTATTTATTAAAGCGTGTTCTTCAAATTCCTATGAAAATCAAGATGAAGATCTAAAAGTTATTGATGTATCTCCTATTAAATCTTTGTTTTGCAATATGAATCTTGATGAAACTGAATATGATCTTCCTTTACCCGTATATGTTCTAAGAATTGGAGTTTCTAGATCTTGATGATGAAATTGATAAAAGTGGGATTGAAATAAATAAAAACCAAGACGTGGCTAAACCCACTATTTTGGATTTCAAGGAATTTAATTATGAAAATTTCTCTTTGATTGGATGTATTTCCTTGTTGCAATCCGTGCTAGATTCTCCTCATGCTTAGAGTCAAAATAAGGCCTTTACCGAACACATTGTTGATGCCTTGATGCAATCTTATGAACAAAAAACTTGAGTTGAAAGTTTCTATCCCTAGAAAACTCTATGATGAGTGGGAACCTACCATTAAAATTAAAATTAAAGATTATGATTTTCATGCTTTGTGTGATTTGGGTGCTAGTGTCTCTACCATTCCCAAAACTTTATGTGATTTGCTAGATTTCCGTGATTTTGATGATTGCTCTCTAAACTTGCATCTTGCGGATTCGAATATTAAAAAGCATATGGGAATAATTAATTATGTTCTTATTGTTGAGAATAGGAATTATGTGCCCGTAGATTTTATCGTTCTTGATATAGATTGCAATCCTTGATGTCCTATTATTCTTAGTAGACCTTTACTTAGAACGATTGGTGCAATTATTGATATGAAGGAAGGAAACATTAGATTCCAATTTCCCTTAAAGAAGGGTATGGAACAATTCCCTAGAAAGAAAATAAAATTACCGTATGAATCTATCATGAGAGCCTCTTATGGATTGCCTACCAAAGATGGCAATACCTAGATCTATCCTGGCTTTTATGCCTAGCTAGAGGCGTTAAACGATAGCGCTTGTTGGGAGGCAACCCAATTTTATTTTGTGTTTTTTGTTTTTGCTTCTGTTTAGGAATAAATAATCCATCTAGCCTCTGTTTAGATGTGGTTTTATGTTTTAATTAGTGTTTGTGCCAAGCTAGACCTATTGGATCTTCTTGGATGATAGTTATTTGATCTTGCTGTAATTTCTAGAAACTTTGCGCTCAGTGCCCGAATTGTTAAAAATCACCAGAACGTGATAAAATACTGATTCCAATTGATGTTGATCAATAAGAAAATTTTCCAGGTCGTCTAATTTTGGTAGAATGTTTTGGGTTCCAGAAGTTTGCGTTAGTTACAGATTACTACAGACTGTTCTGTTTTTGACAGATTCTGTTTTGCGTGTGTTGTTTGCTTATTTTGATGAATCTATGGCTAGTAAAATAGTTTATAATCCATAGAGAAGTTGGAATACAGTAAGTTTAACACCAATATAAATAAATAATGAGTTCATTACTGTACCTTAAAGTAGTCTTTTGTTTTCTTTCTCTAACGGGGCTCACGAGATTTCTATTGAGTTTTGTATTGTGAAGTTTTCAAGTTTTGGGTGAATTCTTTTGATGGATTATGGAACAAGGAGTGACAAGAGCCTAAGCTTGGGGATGCCCATGGCACACCCAAGATAATTCAAGGACACCAAAAAGTCAAAGCTTGGGGATGCCCCGGAAGGCATCCCCTCTTTCGTCCACTTCCATCGGTAATTTACTTGGAGCTATATTTTTATTCACCACATGATATGTGTTTTGCTTGGAGCGTCTTGTATTATTTACGTCTTTGCTTGTTAGTTTACCACAATCATCCTTGTTGTACACACCTTTTGAGAGATCCATACATGAATTAAAATTTGATAGAATACTCTATGTGCTTCACTTATATCTTTTGAGCTTGATAGTTTTGCTCATAGTGCTTCACTTATATCTTTTGAACGTGATAATTTTTGCTCTAGTACTTCACTTAGATCTTTTAGAGCACGGTGGTGGATTTGTTTTAAAGAAACTTGATCTCTCATGCTTCACTTAGATTATTTTGAGAGTCGTTAATAGCATGGTAATTTGCTTAATGTTAATATACTTGGTATTCAAGATTTGTGAAACTTTCTTTTGAGTGCGTTGAATACTAAGATAAGTTTGATGCTTGATAATTGTTTTGAGATATGAAGATGGTGATATTAGAGTCATGCTAGTTGAGTAGTTGTGAATTTAAAGAATAATTGTGTTGAAGTTTGTGATTCCCATAGCATGCAATGATTTATTTATTGATTGTATTCCTTATGAATGGCGGTCGGGGACGAGCGATGGTCTTTTCCTACCAATCTATCCCCCTAGGAGCATGCGCGTAATACTTTGCTTTGATAACTTTTAGATTTTTGCAATAAGTATATGAGTTCTTTATGACTAATGTTGAGTCCATGGATTATACGCACTTTTTCTCATCCTTCCACCATATACCTTCCTCAAAACAGCCACCATACCTACCTATCATGGCATTTCCATAGCCATTCCGAGATATATTGCCATGCAACTTTCCACCGTTCCGTTTATTATGACATGCTCTATCATTGTCATATTGCTACCATGATCATGTAGTTGACATTGTATTTGTGGCACAGCCACCGTTCATAATTCTTTCATACATGTCACTCATGTTTCATTGCATATCCCGGTACACCGCCGCAGGCATTCATATAGAGTCATATTTTGTTCTAAGTATCGAGTTGTAATTGTTGAGTTGTAAGAAAAATAAAAGTGTGATGATCATCATTATTAGAACATTGTCCCAAGTGAGGAAAGGATGATGGAGACTATGATTCCCCCACAAGTCGGGATGAGACTCCGGACGACAAATAAAAAAAAGAGGCCATACAAAAAGAGAAAAGGCCCAAATAAAAAAAATGAGAGAAAAAGAGAGAAGGGACAATGTTACTATCCTTTTACCACACTTGTGCTTCAAAGTAGCACCTTGATCTTCATGATAGAGAGTCTCTCATTTTGTCATTTTCATATACTAGTGGGAATTTTTCATTATAGAACTTGGCTTGTATATTCCAATGATGGGCTTCCTCAAATGCCCTAGGTCTTCGTGAGCAAGTGAGTTGGATGCACACCCACTTAGTTTCTATTGTTGAGCTTTCATATACTTATAGCTCTAGTGCATCCGTTGCATGGCAATCCCTACTCACTCACATTGATATCTATTGATGGGCATCTCCATAGCCCATTGATACGCCTGGTTGATGTGAGACTATCTTCCCTCTTTTTGTCTTCTCCACAACCACCATTCTATTCCACATATAGTGCTATATCCATGGCTCACGCTCATGTATTGCGTGAAGATTGAAAAAGTTTTGAAAATGTTAAAGTATGAAACAATTGCTTGGCTTGTCATCGGGGTTGTGCATGATTTAAATACTTTGTGTGGGGAAGATGGAGCATAGCCAGACCATATAATTTTGTAGGGAAAACTTTCTTTGGCCATGTTATTTTGAGAAGACATAATTGCTTAGTTAGTATGCTTGAAGTATTATTATTCTTTATGTCAATATGAACTTTTGTCTTGAATCTTCCAGATCTGAATATTCATATCATGATTAAGAAGATTTACATTGAAATTATGCCAAAGTATCAAACTCCGCATCAAAAATTCTCTTTTATCATTTACCTACTCGAGGACGAGCAGGAATTAAGCTTGGGGATGCCTGATACGTCTCCAACGTATCTATAATTTTTGATTGCTCCATGCTAACTTATCTATTGTTTTGGACTATATTGGGCTTTATTTTCCACTTTTATATTACTTTTGGGACTAACCTATTAACCGGAGGCCCAGCCCAGAATTGTTGTTTTTTGCCTTTTTCAGTGTTTCGAATAAACTGAATATCAAGCGGAGTCCAAACGGAATGAAACCTTCGAACGTGATTTTCCATCCGAGCGTGATCCAGAGACTTGGACCCTACTCCAAGAAGTGCCACAGGCGATCACGAGGTGGAGCGCGCCCAGGCGCGCCCTACCTCATGGGCTCCCTGACGCTCCACCAACGTACTCCTTCCTCCTATATATACCTCGCATTGCCCCCAAGCGATCGAATAGGGCCAAAACCTAATTCCACCGCCGCAACTTCCTGTATCCACGAGATCCCATCTTGGGGCCTGTTAGGAGCTCACGGAGGGGCATCCACCACGGAGGGCTTCTACATCAACACCATAGCCTCTCTGATGAAGTGTGAGTAGTTTAGTTCAGACCTTCTGGTCCATAGCTAGTAGCTAGATGGCTTTTTCTCTCTTTTTGCTTCTCAATACAATGTTCTCCCCCTCTCTCGTGGAGATCTATTCGATGTAATCTTCTTTTTGCGGTGTGTTTGTTGAGACCGATGAATTGTGGGTTTATGATCCAGTATTATCTATGGAAAATATTTGATTCTTCTCTGAATTCTTTTATGTATGATTGAGTTATCTTTGCAAGTCTCTTCGAATTATCCGTTTGGTTTGGCCAACTAGATTGGTAGTTCTTGCAATGGGAGAAGTGCTTAGCTTTGGGTTCAATCTTGCGGTGTCCTTACCCAGTGACAGAAAGGGTTGCAAGGCACGTATTGTGTTGTTGCCATCGAGGATAACAAGATGGGGTTTTTATCATATTGCATGAATTTATCCCTCTACATCATGTCATCTTGCTTAAGGCGTTACTCTGTTTTTAAATTAATACTCTAGATGCATGCTGGATAGCGGTCGATGAGTGGAGTAATAGTAGTAGATGCAGAATCGTTTCAATCTACATGTCTCGGACGTGATGCCTATATACATGATCATTTCCTAGATATACTCATAACTATGCTCAATTCTGTCAATTGCTCAACAGTAATTAGTTCACCCACCGTAGAAAATCTATGCTCTTGAGAGAAGCCACTTGTGAAACCTATGGCCCCCGGGTCTATTCTCATCATATCAATCTCTGTCACTTTATTTACTTGCTTTGTTTTTACTTTGCCTTTTACTTTTTACTTTGCATCTTTATACCAAAAATACCAAAAATATTATCTCTATCAGATCTCACTCTCGTAAGTGACCGTGAAGGGATTGACAACCCCTAATCGCGTTGGTTGCGAGTAGCTATCGTTTAGTGCAGGTACGAGGGACTTGTGCGTGGTCTCCTATTGGATTGATACCTTGGTTCTCAAAAACTGAGGGAAATAATTACGCTACTGTGCTGCATCATCCTCTCCTCTTCGGGGAAAACCAACGCAAGCTCAAGACATAGCACCCCCCCCTGCGCCGAGCTTTTTCTCCGGCGATCCCCACGCCACCGCCCAATCACCGCGCCCCCTCGCCGCCGGCGACTTCCAACCAGAGGTCTCACGACTTCAAATCCCTACCGACCAATTACTATTTCTGCCCTTCATATACGTGTTGAGGGTGGGCCCTATGGTAATGTGCGCTACTGAATGTGGACCGTTTGACTGGTCAATTGATCGTGTCATCAACAAATTACGGAGCTGTATGGTGAGCCAGTGACCGTATAATCACCCTAAAATGTATTTTATTAACACAGTACAGACTCAAAATACCATTTCTTTCTTTCATATACGCGCTGATAGGTGGGCCCCATGGTTATGCGCCCCGATGGTGCAACACTAGTTGCGCCACGTGGAATGTTTGACTAGTCAATTGATTGTGTCATCAACAAAATACGGAGTTGTACGGGTGAGCCTGTGACCGTATAATCAGGACATGTATTTTTTTAACACGGTAAAGACGCAAGGGCTCATATATACACGCAAGCACTCACCGCTATAAGCACACACACGCAGACCCTACCCCTATGAGCACCTTCGAGAGAGTGAGCCAGCATACAATCTTGAGATATTACAAAGTCACCGTAGGTGCCTCGTAGTCGAGTGGAACGTCTCCTCCAACTGAATGCACATCGCCGGAAAATACTGAAATTAACCAAGGATAAGTGCGAGCACCGGGACTTTAACCCTGGTGGGCTCGAGAAACCACTGTCCTCCTAACCATCCAACCACATGTGGTTAGCATGACAAAATGTATGTGGCGACCATGATGAGCTTATTCTGAAGTCCAGTGACCATATCGTGCTTTCGCTTCAAATACAATGGTCGTAAGTATCGTCAACAAAATACGGAGCACGCATCAAATGCAAAGTCCGTCAGTGTCATCAAGAAAATACGGAGATGTATCATGAGCTAGATACCGTATGATCACCATGAGAATGTATACGTTGACCGTAGTGAGCATGTTCTGAAATCCAGTGACCATATAGTGCTTTAGCATTAAATACAGTGACTATCATGCGTGAATGTGTCGTGGGCATGCTTACTTTTAGAGGGCCGAGAGATAGTTTGTGTGCGTACGTGAAAGTGGTGTAGAAAGAGGGGGTGTCCGGTGGAGACAAGGAGAGATATGCCCTTCTTTTCTCTTTCATGTGACTAATATTTTAGGAGAATATATAAACATTCACAATGCAGAACAAATATTTTTGGATGCACCATGCAATTAACTTTCATGTATAACATTGTACTATTGTATATGCTTATTTTCTTAGTGGCCGATTGCATGTGTGGTGTGGTGGGCACATGATTTCTAGTTGTGGTGGGTCAACATGAGTACTCATGGGTCGGTTACATCCTGCGCCATATAGGTTGGACATAGATGCATTATACGAAGACTCATGTGGAGGACTCCGCGTACAACACGAAGCTACCAGAGTCATGGAGGACTCTATCCCCACTGGTGATAAGCCGACTATATATGATTTGTAGCCCTAGGACCCAAGTTTGTTATAGAAGCTTGGGGGCTAGTTCGTCGATAGTATACACACACGCACAATGCTTGGTATTCATGTGTACTTTGTACACACCCCTATCACTAATATACAATACCAAGAGTAGGCTTTTTCCTCAACTGCAAGGGTCCGAACTAGGGTAAAACTTTGCCTCGTATTACCATCCAGCCTAACAGTCAGGGATATCCTACCGAATGATATGATGGAATCATATCTGCCAAGTACTAAGAGAGAGGTGTGTCGGGGGGGGGGGGGGGTCGGGGGCAATGTGTGCGAGAGAGGCCTAAAGATAATGTGCGTGCGAGAGACACGTAGGCACATATATGTGCGTATAGAGGGCTAGTAGAGACTGGGCATGTGTATATATGCATGTGATAGAAATAGTGTTTTCCAACTAAGATTAGTGAAAAGAGTGGTACATAGTAGTCAGGAAGAGAGAGCATGTGCGTGAGTCCGTGAGACACCCCGACACCCCGGGAGAGATTGTGAGCATGTGTGAAAGAGAAATGCCGATGCATATGAAATGTGTGCACTTATGCATTAGATAGAGAGATATATATCGCATTTGTGAGAATGGGCCGAGGCATAGTGCATCTACGTGTAAAAGGCGGTTCTACACATTAAATTAAAATATAAATGGCATTATTATTTTTGGATGAGATCATGAATTTTGCAAATTGCGTATGAACGAAAATCGGTCTATCATACACCCATACTCTATTGAATTCTAGCATGTGCATGTGTTTATTTCATATTATTGATCTAAAAAGTGAGAGCGGTTTGAAATATAGGCAATGGATTGCTTTTGCAATTCATATATAAACATTAATTAGTGCACTCCATGTTGTTAGTGTGAAGCACTTTATACATTTGTCACTTGCATGGATACATTCCAAATTGCTAGCTACGAAATAGAATACATGTTTGAATTCAACATAAAGGGGGTTTCGAAGATTCGAATTCATAGGAAGTGCATTCATATATTTGAACCGAGATAATTGCATTTGTAAATAAGATCTAAAAGGGGGCATCAATATTTGTTGTGCGTTTGAACATGCTATATATTCATACGCATGCCTAACTTTTTTTGCAACCAAGGAGATTATATCTGGAACCATGCATGAACTGAGGTAAGTTGCATATTTTTTAATGTATACTCGTGTACAATGTATATTCAAATGTACCCCCTCCATTCCAAAATAATCATAGCTTTAGGATTTTCGAGAGTAAAGATTTGTGAAGTTTGACAAATCCTGAAATTTCAATTCAAGAGAACCAAAAACGTTAATGCTTCTGCTCCCAAGTATTGAACGAAGCGCCAAATAAGCCTCTGGTCACTCGAAACCGCACGAGACTAATGTTTGGTGGTAGGAAATTACTGTCCTGACTCTGGCCCATGTAGCCTATCGGCCCGATGTCCAAAGGTCTAAACTGGGTTAGGTTTGTAACTTCACCAAGATGCCAGTCTCAACCGCCTCCGAGAAGCATTCCTACACTATGGGCGCCTAAACACCCATGCGCTCGGCCGAAATCTATCCCGCCCACATTTGGGACACCTGAGATTACTGTCCTACCCCCAACCCGCAATATGTCCGAAATTTTAGATGGGGGCAAAGTTTGTAACTTTCCCCAAATTTCAAACAAGCGCATCCCAAACCGAAACATTGTTCCCCCTTAGTTCCCCCTTCCTCCGTTTCCCCATTCATACTCCGTGGGTGCCAAAAAGCCCTCTCCTCCAGCCGCGAAACCCTAGCCTCCTCCGTCCTCCACCCCATAGCGCCCAATACACCGCCGCCCTCCTCCATCACGATGGAGCCGATACCCCGACGTCGTCGTCCAATGCAACCGCAACCGCAACGCCCTCAAGGACTTAGCAGCTGAAGTCGAGGCAGAGCTGCCTCCACGAAGATGACGCCGACATGCGCCATACCAAAACCACTTCGACCACGCCGCCCTGCGCCTCACCGCTGCCGCTCCAGTGTCGCAACCCTCCACCGCAACGGAGTTGTTCCCGTTACGCCATTGTTCGACGCCGACAGACGGCCACCACAACACACTCAACAACTTGGCCATGGGTTCGTCCAAGGCTCCACCGTCCTCCAAAAATTCTCGTTTCCAGCGAACCACAAGAAGATTGTTGGAAAAACAGAAGGAGGACACAGCACTGCCTGCAGAAAGAGGTACGCCTCTTCCCTTATTCGTGCAAATCTTACGTCTCTTCTCACACCGTATTCATCCCACGAAAGAAACTAGTTGAGTGATTCTTACTGCATCTTCTTTGTGATACTAAATGCACAAGGTTTCCTCCCTTTACTATTTCACCTTTGCTAGAGGTCAGAAGCCCGCCTGGATTTCAATTCATGGTCAGTCGAACCGCAATTAAGAGAAGCAGCACCCGCTTAGGCGCGCGGAGCACCTAGTCCGCTTGTTCGTCGGGGAAGTGGCGCGTCGGTGTCTATCATAGGGGTGTGGGGCGCAGGAGCTGCTTGCGCCCGATCTGGAGGTTGGCGGGGCTTGAATGGATGGCCGGGGGGCGGTGCCAAGCACGGCGGTGTGGTGAGGTCGAGGGGAGGGCAGAGGCAGGGGACTGGGCCGGTGGTCGCTGGCATTTCTAGGAAGATCGTTGTCGGTGTCAAAACTGGCGGATCTCGGGTAGGGGGTCCCGATCTGTGCGTCTAAGGCTGATGGTAACAGGAGGCAAGGGACACGATGTTTACCCAGGTTCGGGCCCTCTCGATGGAGGTAAAACCCTACTTCCTGCTTGATTGAAATTGATGATATGGGTATTACAAGAGTTGATCTACCACGAGGTCGTAGAGGCTAAACCCGAGAAGCTAGCCTATGATGATTATGATTCTGTCTCTAAGGACTAAACTCTCCGGTTTATATAGACACCGGAGAGGGCCAGGGTTTACATGGAGTCGGTTACAAAGAAAGAAATATAATATCCGGATCGCCAAGCTTGTCTTCCGTGCAAAGGAGGGTCCCATCCGGACACGGGACGGAGTCTTGAGTCTTGTATCTTCACGCTCCAATAGTCCGGACAAAGTATATAGTCCGGTTGTCCGGATACCCCCTAATCCAGGACTCCGTCAATCGTCAACACTGACTGGCTGGAGGTAGATGAAGGCGATCTGCCCGTTCTTTGTACATCAGACGGTGCAGAAAAAATGGACTGGCCTATTTGTTTTTAGTCGACTGTTATTTTCATATAATCATGTAGTAATTTAGTGTGCCATGCATGTTGTAGAGCTATCATATGTCTCCCGTCATTTGTTTCTCACCGACTTGCTATCTACTACCTTTACACTGCACTAATTGTGCACACACTTCACCCATACTCACACTATTGTTTCTTTTTGCATGGGTATTTCAGACTCTGGCGCAGTGTTGATGAAAAAGAAAAGACAGGAGTCGCTCCAGTGTAATTCAAAGATAACCACTAAGCGTTTCAGCGCTCTAAAGGGTGCAGTGTCAGTAAATGGAGACAGCAAACTGTCGCGACCGGTTTTTCGGGTATTAAATTCCAAAAAATGGCCGTTGTGCTCACCTGCCCCAGGATTACTGTTAGCTGATAAGGCACCAACTTGATACAGAAATTCCAAGCTAAATACAAAAAATAAGTAGTACAAGACCATTCTGGCATGGGAGTACAACAAATGGTTTCTAGTGGTTGATGGCGGAAGCGGTTTGTGGATCATCAGTGTCCATGGAACTCCATTTCCCACAGGAACAGCTGACCAGGTTAACTCCTATCTTCGTGAGGCTGCTATCACCATTGCTTAGGTTCCGGGGCTGTCATCGCAACGCTCCTCTCCACGCAAGAAATCTGGCCAAGACAATAGCCAGGGACAAGCCAGTGAGTACTTTGAATGTACTATAAACATTATGAACACGGGTATAATATAAATGGTAATCATGCGCTGAAACATTCTATGATCACATCGTCAGTCATAAAATAAAATCTCTGATGCATGCAAGCAGGTCATTTATATGCAACATGGATATGCAATAATGGGGTAGAATTAACATGCACCGATCGGGTGTCTGAAGCGACGCCTCGAAAGGGCCATGATATGAAGCATGCCTCAGTCGGGCATCTAAGCGACACCACATAAAGGGCTTATATGGTAAATAAATAACAAGCATGCCACAGTCGGGCGTCTGTGCGATGCCACATTAAGGGCTTATATGGTAAATAAATAACAAGCATGCCACAGCCGGGCGTCTGTGCGACGCCACATAAAGGGCTTATAAAATAAATATCAAACATGCCACAGTTGGGCGTCTGTGCGACACCACATAAAGGGCTTATAAAATAAATATCAAATATGCCACAGTCGGGCGTCTGTGCGACGCCACATAAAGGGCTTATAAAATAAATATCAAACATGCCACAGTCGGGCGTCTGTGCGACGCCACATAAAGGGCTTATAAAGAAAACGATTATGGTGAATATCCAGGGATACTCAACAAATCCAGTAATGGCAATAGTTAGTCCAAGATAAAAATAATCATAATCATCATAATCAACACAAGTCACAAATCATGATCCATGTTCTGGTTTAGCAGTTTCTCCTCCGAAGACCGACACTAAGACCGACACTTGACCCGACCCAGACTGTAGTCCTTATCCATGGACACGGCTTTTCGAATAGGTTTAATACCTCTGCAGGGGGTGTACTCTTTACCCACGAGTAACGGATTTCTTTAGTCCATCGGGACTAATTCCGTCTCTGGTCTTTTAATCGAAAACACGCTGACTTGCACACACCAGCTTAACTTTACTGTATGCGGAATCACCCACGACACTTGTTAAGCAAAACTCTAAGTGGGAGGCTACAACCTCGCGTAGCATGGGATCAAATTTCTATCGCGCTCTAAGGGTGCCCCCTCTCGGTCCCAACCGGAAACACCCATGCTCCCGGACCAGGTGGCATGCCTACCGGATGCAGCCGGTATCTTCCACCATGGCCTCTCTGTACGGTGTGTGCCAAGGCAAGGGTTGACAACTTACTGACCCATACCCTACCTACGGCAGGGACAAGTGGCAGCACGAAACAAGTATGGGGGTTACTGGAACAAGAATCGATCTACGGCCGACTCAGGAGGCTTAAGTATTACCCGCATGATATGTATAACAAACATATTTCAATCAACAGAATCACCACTCATTATACCTTACTATGCCGTACCGGACATAACTGTCCCAACGGAGACCGGCGACAAGCTCACGCCTACCCAAGGCAGAGGCCTTCCTAGATTCCTTTTCGGCATGCATGCAAGGCACATGAGGATGATTACTACACAAGTATATTCATTTCCAACAGCAAGGAAAATCACTAATATGCATCCATGCAAAAGATCACATCACCACATAAAATAACGAGTTTTTCCGAAGTAAGGTGGTGTTATAACCGCGTCAACTAACACACCAAAAATATTATGCCATGGTTCAGGATGCTTGCCTTCAAGGTGTGGAGAGGTGGGGGATGCTCTCCAAAACTTTTGAAAGTTTTCTGCCTTCCTCCAAAATCCTATTTTGGAAAATATTGGAATTAAAACAAAATTTCAAAACAGCACAAAAGAGTTGTTTGAAATTTTTTCCAATAAATCTTAAAATAAACTAGACAGAATTTGAGAGATGTAGGAAAAAGAATCAATTCATTTGGAGTTATATTTAAAAAGTTATAACCAGTCAAAGTCTTGGTCAAAATCTGTTTTAAAAAAAATATATAAAAGAAAAGCTTCAGACGGAATACGTTTTCGGAGCGGAGGAAACGTACTGGGGTGGTTTACACTTTCACTAAAAGCACGTGGCGGCGGGCTGGGTCGCTGACAGTGGGTCGAGGCCCCACTGGTCGAGGTTTGACCAGTCCCTCCCTCTTCTTCCTCTGGCGAGCAGAGGTGGGGCTCGGCGATCGTCGCCCGGCGTTAAGCTGACTCTCGCGGGCCCCAAGGGTGAGGATGGATCCATAAGATCTGGGCGGTTCTTCCGGTGGTCGAGGGTGGCGGGGATGGAGGAGTCATCGGCTGACGAGCCTCATGGCGGATGGCGGCCTCGGTTGGATTTGGGGGCGGGGCTATGGTGGTTCCCACCAAAATTGGCGTGGGGTGCACTCATGAGAGGAGGAGATCTCTGGTGAAGAGAGTGGAGAGGGAGGTCTGGTGGCGCCGGAATGGCGGGGCGATGGCGGCGGCAGGAGTTGCGGAGAGGAAGAAGACGACTTCCTGGTCTTCCCTCTGCTATGGGTGGATGCAGTGAGGGAGTGAGAAAGGCTGTGTGAGGCTGGGCGAGCTGGGTGCTTCTTATATAAGCGTGGCCATGGCGGTTCCGTGGCGAGATAAGGTAGCCAGCGAATCGGCGTTCACGTAGTTTGCGAGGCGGCGTGGAGGCGGCGAGCTAGCCGACGGCGAGGATAAGCTTGCGCAGCTCGAAGCAGGTGGCGAGCGGGGTGGCTCGGGCGGCGCCGACACGGCCGGGGCCTGAATGCGGCCGTCAGCTAGCCGCCACGGCCAATCTGACGGTGGCGCTGTGGGGTGCCAGGGGTGGTCGGGGTGGCGTTGCGGTGTAGGAGGATACGTGGCGTGCTGGCTGCGGATGGCCAAGTGTCAAGGGGCACAGAGTACACGCGACGCGGCGGCTCGGGTGCGTGGCTGCAGTTGCCGCGTTCTGGGCACGCCCAGTGCACGCCCACCAGCTGCTCGGTGAAATGCCATGGCACTCCAGAGCGCTCGGGCGAGGTTGGAAAGCAACATGACTAGGTTATTGATAGAGGGGAGATCAAGGGACAAGGTGGTTAGGTCAGGAGACCAAGTTCATAATGCAAACAATAACTCATGCCAATTATGTCCATGCACTCTAGGTGTTTGACAAAATGCCACAGGCACCCAGGCTTTTCTTGGAGTGGCCAAATCTTCCAGATCCTAGTCTCTTTAGATGCACAAGATGGTGGTGAGGTTAGTTTGTACAAAGCACAAACTTGTTAGTGCAAGTTTTGCAAAACTTCAATTCTGGACAGGAGGTAAATGGTATCATCTCATGGACCAAAAGTATTCCAATGGTAGCATGCTCCTGGACTTAGGGGTTTTGTAGGGTGGTCTACAAGCAGGGGAAAGAATCAAGGGCCAAAGAGCAAGCAAGAATATGGATGTTGTACAAACCATCATGTTGGACCAGAATGAAGATGAGGTTGATTCACTCAAAAATTTCAAAGAACATCACTGGGTTTTTGCATAAAGTTGAATCATATGCTGCTACTAACATCCCATAATTTTGGTGGAAGCTATAAAGAAATATTTAAATGGGTTGTAGTGCAAAATTGCCCACTGGACCAGAGAAGAAAATTGGGTGTAGAGCTCAAAATATTTCATGAATAAAAGATATTTTTGCATAAAAGTGATTTAAAAACATCACCTGACATCTCCAAATTTTGGTTGGAATTTTAAGTGAATTTATCAAATGGTTGTAGTTCAAATATGGCCATATAACCTTGGAAAAACCATTTTTTCAAGAAAATAAAGATCAAGCAAATTAATTATGTAATTAGTTCTACTAATAAAAGAAAAGTTTTTCTTGAGAGGTTAAACAAGTCCAATACCATATTTGAAAGGTTATCTTTTTGGGAAAAACTCCATAATAACAAGAGAGAGAAAATGGTTCAAAAATCAAAAGGAGCCCAGAAAATAAAAGTTTTAATTTCCTGGCAAAATTTTAATTAATAAAACAAGGTCAAAATTTTGGGGTGTCACACAAACGTAGCTCTGCAGTTGATGATCTCAATTGCCACACACATACATCCCAGGTGCTTGCTTTAACTTTGTGCTGTCAAATGTGGTTGCACGTTGCATATGGTGTCTAGCTTGTATTGCTTCCAATTTGGTTAAATTGCATCTTCTTAATTTACACATTATACATTTGATAATGACATCCTTCCTCTTTTTGATACATACTACATGTGTCTATTAACCATGTTCGTACATCAAACTAATGCTCTTTTGTATCCCTCATCAATCACTTATGATGAGACAGTCACCCAGTGGAGTTCTTGTGAGATCGCTACTCGTTTAAAGAGTGCGGTGTCATCCTCCCCACCTGATTCTCAAGAAACAGCAAGGCTAAATGAAGATAGTCAACGCAGCTCTCTAGTTGATGACCACAATTCCCCCACACCACCATCGCGGGTGCTTGCTCTTACTTGGCAGTGTGATATGTGGTTGCATGTTGCATATGGTGTCTACCTTGTAATGCTTCTAATTAGGGTAAATTGCATCTGCTTAGTTAACACATTATACCTGTGAATATGACATGCCTTCCTATTTTTGGTACATACTACGTCTTTCTATTAATCATGTTCTTACATCCAACTACTTTTCTTGTGTATCCCTCATCAATCACTTCTGACGATACACCTTCAAGTTGAGAGTGTAATACTGGTTGCATCTTGCATATCATTTCAAACATGTATTACCTCTAATTTGTTGAAGCGCCACTTATAATGAGACACATCTAACTTAGTAGAGTGATTTTCGTTGGATCTTTCATATGGTGTCTAGATTGCATTGCTTCCAATTTGTTGAAATGCCTTCTGCTTAGCGTTTTTCATACATATTCCATCCTCCTACAATGTGGTTGCCATACATAAAAGTTGTGTTCGTCAGTATCATGCATCAACGCATTTGGAAGTGCTAATTTCATTCCTTTTTCTTGTGTGTTTACTTGACAAGGAAAAATCTGAAAGGACGAAGGCAAAGAATGATGGCGGTCCTCTGGAGTAACCGAAACAAATGATCTCTGCAGATTCTCCTGCTACTCCTACTGCAGTGCAAGTTCCAAATCTCATCTCCCATACTCCACAACCCCAGGTGCTTGCTCTAACATGGCAGTGTGATATCTGGTTGCATGTTGCATATGGTGCCTAGCTTGTATTGCTCCTAATTTGTTAAACTGCATCTCCTTAGCTTACACATTATACATGTGAATATGACACGCCTTCCTGTTTTTGGTACATACTACATCTACCTATCACACCATGTTCTTACATCAAACTACTGTTCTTGTGTATCCTGCATCTATCGCTTATGATGAGACAGTCACGCCCGTGGGTTAGTATGAGACGCGCTACTCTTACAAAGAATGCAGTTTCATCCTCTCCACATGATTCTCAAGAAACAGCAAGCCTAAATGAAGATATTGAACATAGCTCTATACTTGAAGAACGCAGTTCCCCTACACCACCATCACAGGTGCTTGCTCTAACTTCCTAGTGTGATATGTGGTTGCATGTTGCATGCGGTGTCTAGCTTGTAATGCTTCTAATTAGGATAAATTGCATCTGCTTAGTTTACACATTATACCTGTGAATATGACATGCCTTCCTATTTTTGGTACACACTACATCTATGTATTAACCATGTTCTTACAAGAAACTACCTCTCTTCTATATCCTGCATCAATCACTTACGATGTGACACCTTTATTCGTTGCATATTGCATATTATTTCTAGCCTATTGCATGCATTGGTTCTAATTTGGTCAAATACATTTGTTAGGGCACCCTTTTAATTTGGCAGAGTGATATTGGTTTCATCTTTCATATGGTTTCTAGCTTGCATTGCTTCTGACAAGTTCAAACACCTTGTGCTTAGTTTACACTTTATACATCATACATGTCAATATTTCACGCCGTCTTGTTTTTCATACATATTTCATCCTCCTATCATGCGACTGCCTTACATGAAAGTAGTGTTCGTCACTATCATGCATCAATGAGTTCTGAAGAGCAAATTTTATTACTTTTTCTTGTGGGTTTGACTTGACAAGGCAAAATCAAGAAGGAGGAAGGAAAAGAGTAAGGAAGGCGATGATGGTGGTCCTCTACAGCAACGTAAACGGAGCATCTGTATGAATTCTCCTTGTACTGCTAGGGCATTACAACGTCCAAGTCTCCGTTCCCCTACTCCACCATCCAAGGTGCTTGCTCTAACTTGGCAGTGTGATATCTGGTTGCGTGTTGCATATGGTGTCTAGCTTGTATTGCTCCCAATTAATGTAAACTGCATTGCTTAGCTTACACATGATACGTGTGAATATGACACGCTTTCCTGTTTTTGGTACATACTACATCTGTCTATCACACCATGTCATTAGTAGAAAACAGGGCTTTGGTCACAGGTCAATATACACATTAGTCCCGGTTGTGTTACGAACCGGGACTAATGTAACGATAATCCCGGTTAGATGCGGCTAAAGGCATTAGTCCGGTTCAAATGAGCCCTTTAGTCGGTTTGAGACACGAACCGGGACTAAAGGTCTTGATACCCTTTAGTCGGTTAAGTATCTCAAATCGGGACTAAAGATTAGACATTTAGTCCCGGTTTGATACACGAACAGGGACTAAAGGGTGCAATGCCCTTTAGTCCCGGTTCGTGTCTCAAACCGGGACTAAAGGTCCCATTTTCAAACTCTGCCCTCCCTGTGGATCGCCTTTTCAGTTTTGTAAAAAGCAAAAGAAGATGATAAGAACTTCAAAAATTAAAATCCTTTGAGATGTAGCTATGTTACTACATCTATTAGTTAGGAAAATTAAAAAACTTAAATTTGGACATGTTTGAAAAAAAGTGTTATGAAAAAGTAAAAAAACCATATCTTTTGCATACGATGTCGAAAAAACGCATAATATATCAAAAAAATCAGCACAAAAATCCGCATCCGATTTTGACCGCCGTAGGCCTGTTTGAAAATTTTTAGAATCCTCAAATTCTAAAAGGAAAAAAGTTATGCTCAAATTTCAGTTTTTTTTTATTTTGGTTAAATCTGGTCAAACTACTTATTCAAGAAGTATTAGTGGTACTAAATAATTATTCAAGAATATTAGTGTTACTAAATTATTATTTTAGTATTTTGAATTTTGGTCAAATCTAGTCAAACTGTGGTCAAATTACTTATTCAAGAAATATTAGTGTTACTAAATAATTATTCAAGAATATTAGCGTTACTAAATAATTATTTCAGTATTTTGAATTTTGGTCAAATCTGGTCAAACTATGGTCAAACTATGGTCAAACTACTTATTCAAGAAATATTAGTGTTACTAAATAATTTTTTTTTTTAGAATAATAGTTTCAAACTCAAACAGTGAAACGTGTGACTTCATGCTCAAGCTAAACTCCTGAGCGTTAATAGGATTGACATCTTACTATTGTCAGGAAAACAACAAGTGCAGACTTGGAAACGAGGGGGAATAGAACCCGGAAGTTAAGCGTACTCAGGCTGGAGTAGTGAGAGGATGGGTGACCAGCCGAGAAGTTAGATGATTTGGAATGATGAGGGGTGATTAGGGATTAGAGGTTAAATTGAGCAGTGATGATGGTGATTAGATATTAAATTATAAAATAATTCAGAAATTTGAATATCGAAAAAAATTAAAATAAAAAATTTCCTTTAGTCCCGGTTGGAGCTCCAGATAGCGGCCACATGGAGGGCCTTTAGTCACGGTTTGTATAATAACCGGGACTAAAGGGGGCCCCTTTAGTACCGACCCTTTAGTCCCGGTTCCAGAACCGGGACTAAAGGCCCTCTAGAACCGGGACAAATGGTGCTTTTTCTACAAGTGTGTTCTTACATGAAACTACTCTTCTTGTGTATCCTGCATCAGTCACTTATGATGGGACACCTTTAAGTTGGCAGTGTGATATTGGTTTGCATCTTGAATATGATTTCTAGCATGTAGTGCTTCTAGTTTGATGAATGCCACCTATGACGAGACAGTTTTAACTTGGCAGAGTGATATTGATTGCGCATTCCATATGGTGTCTAGCTTGCAGTGCTTATAATTTGTTGAAGTGCCTTCTGCTTAGTGATACCTCTCCAACGTATCTATAATTTTTTATTGTTCCATGCTATTATATTACCCGTTTTGGATGTTTATGTGCCTTACTTTACACATTTATATCATTTTTGGGACTAACCTACTAACCAGAGGCCCAGCCCGTGTTGCTGTTTTTTTGCCTATTTTAGTGTTTTGAAGAAAAGGAATATCAAACGGAGTCCAAATGGAATGAAACCTTCGGGAGCGTGATTTTTGGAACGAACGTGATCCAGAGGACTTGGAGTGCAAGTCAAGAAGCATTCGAGGTGGCCACGAGGGTGGAGGGCGCGCCCACCCCTACTGGGCGCGCCCCCTATCTCATGGGCCCCACGGGCGTCCACCGACCTACTTCTTCCTCCTATATATACCCACGTACCCCGAGAACATTACAGGCGGCTGAGGGAGTCCTGGATTAGGGGGTATCCAGAGAGCCGGACTATATACTTTGTTCGGACTATTGGAGAATGAAGATACAAGACTCAAGACTCCATCCCGTGTCCGGATGGGACTCTCCTTTGCGTGGAAGACAAGCTTGGCGATCCGGATATTATATTTCCTTCTTTGTAACCGACTCCATGTAAACCCTAGCCCTCTTCGGTGTCTATATAAAGCGGAGAGTTTAGTTCTTAGAGATAGAATCAACTCTTGTACTACTCATATCATCAATATCAATCAAGCAGGAAGTAGGGTTTTACCTCCATCGAGAGGGCCCGAACCTGGGTAAACATTGTGTCCCTTGCCTCCTGTTACCATCAGCCATAGACGCACAGGTCGGGACCCCCTACCCGAGATCCGCCGGTTTTGACACCGACATTGGTGCTTTCATTGAGAGTTCCTCTTTGCCGTCGCTGCAAGGCTTGATGGCTCCTTCAATCATCAAAAACAACATGGTCCGGGGTGAGACCTTTCTCCCCGGACAGATCTTCATGTTCGATGGCTTCGCACTGCGGGCCAATTCGCTTGGCCATCTGGAGCAGATCGACAGCTACGCCCATGGCCATCTGCTCAGGTTCGGAAACTTGAACTACACGGCTGATATCCGCGGAGACTTGATCTTCAACGGATTCGGGCCTGCGCCAGGAGCACCGGATAGTCACGATGAGCACGGCTTAGACCTGCTGTCGGACAATGCTCGGGATATCGCCCCTGCTGGAGCCCCGGACCTGAGTCCGGAGCAGATTGCGTCGCCCAAGGATGGGTGGATGGACCCCGCCCCTGAGGCCGCACGCTCATCGGCGGTAGAGCCAAACACATGCCTCACCCCCAAGGAAGCCTGTGACACCGGACCCCCGGACACGTATCCGGCTGTAGGGTCCAATCCGCGCACTCCCGAGCCCGCCGAATCTGGTTGGGCTCCGGTATGGAGTTCACCGCTGTGGATATCTTCCAGCACTCGCCCTTTGGCGACGTGCTGAACTCGTTAAAGTCCCTCCCTTTGTCAGGAGACTCTTGGCCGAACTATGTCCGGCTCGAGTGGGAAGCGGCTGACGAAGAATTCATTGCCCACCACCACCCACTTCATTGCCACGATCGATGATTTAACCGGCGTGCTTGACTTCGACTCGAAGACATCGGCGGCGTGGGCGGCGATGCGGGAGAAGAACAGGAACCACCGCCACAGGCGGTGGACAACTACCTCCTCATATGATATATATATATATATATATATATATATATATATATATATATATATATATATATATATATATATATATATATATATATATATATATATATATATATATAGTGGACACTCGAAGGAAACCAATGGCGATGAGGCAATGGAGGATAACCCCTCACGGAAGAAAGCAAAGCATGGACGTCGTCGGCGCCGCTCTAAGCCCCGCCACAGCAATACCAGCACGGGTGACGAAAACAGTACGAATGGTGCCGATGATGAATACAACCCCGATCAGTCTCCCTTCGAGCAGGCCGAACAGGAAGACGGGCAGGACAGCGCAGACGAACAGGCGACCGACGGATATCCGGAGGAGGACAAATACATGCCCCCCTCCGAGGACGAGATTAGTCTCGACAACGACGAGTTCGGCGTGCCCTAGGACCCCGTGGAGCAGGAGCGCTTCAAGCGCCAGCTTATGGCCACTGCGAGAAGCCTGAAAAAGAAGCAGCAGCAGCTTCAAGCTGATCAAGACCTGTTCACAGACAGATGGACTGAAGTCCTGGCAGCTGAGGAATACGGACTCGAGCGACAGGCGGCTGACCGGCCACCTCGTGGCCGGGATAAAACGGCATACCAGCCCGAATACCAGCCCGCACCCCCACGCCAATACACTACGGCCCGGGGCAATAGGCAGGACCTTCAGGATATACTAGAAAACAAGGTAGGACAGCCAAGATTGATCTACGGATCACGGGGGCGTGCCCCAACACGTAACGATGATCGTTACGCCGGATACAACACCAGCAAGTCCGGCTCGGCCGAATACAGCCAACCGGACTCGGTCGAACTACATAGCCACATAGCCCGGCATAGAGGTGCCGCTCACCCCCTCTGCTTCACTGATGAAGTGATGGATCATGAATTCCCAGAAGGGTTTAAACCCATAAACATCGAATCATACGATGGCACAATAGACCCTACAGTATGGATCGAGGATTTCCTTCTCCACATTCACATGGCCCGCGGTGAGGATCTACACGCCATCAAGTACCCTCCCCTTAAACTCAAAGGACCGGCAAGGCACTGGCTAAACAGCCTACCGGCAAATTCCATTGGCAGTTGGGAAAACCTGGAGGACGCGTTCCTCGACAACTTCCAGGGCACGTACGTATGACCACCGGATGCCGATGACTTGAGCCACATCACCCAACAGCCCGGAGAGTCAGCCAGGAAATTCTGGACTCGGTTCCTCACCAAAAAGAACCAAATAGTCGACTGTCCGGACGCCGAAGCCCTGGCGGCCTTCAAGCATAATATCCGTGACGAGTGGCTCGCCCGACACCTCGGCTAGGAAAAACCCAAGTCCATGGCAGCCCTCACGACACTCATGACCCGCTTTTGCGCGGGCGAGGATAGTTGGCTGGCTCACAGTAGCACCACACCAATAAACTCCGGCACTCCAGACGTTCGCGACAATAACGGCAAGCCACGGCGCAACAGATATAAGTGTTCGAAATATGCCCTAGAGGCAATAAAAAAATGATTATTATTATGTTTCCTTGTTCATGATAATTGTCTATTGTTCATGCTATAATTGTGTTATCTGGAAATCGTAATACATGTGTGAATACATAGACCACAACATGTCCCTAGTGAGCCTCTAGTTAAATAGCTCGTTGTTCAATGGATGGTTACGGTTTCCTGGCCATGGATATTGGATGTCATTGATAACGGGATCACATCATTGGGAGAATGATGTGATGGACAAGACCCAATCCTAAGCATAGCACAAGATCGTGTAGTTCGTCTACTAGAGCTTTTCTAATGTCAAGTATCTTTTCCTTAGACCATGAGATCGTGTAACTCCCGGATACCGTAGGAGTGCTTTGGGTGTACCAAACGTCACAACGTAACTGGGCGGCTATAAAGGTGCTCTACAGGTATCTCCAAAAGTGTCTGTTGGGTTGGCATGGATCGAGATTGGGATTTGTCACTCCGTATGACGGAAAGGTATCTCTGGGCCCAGTCGGTAGTGCATCATCATAATGAGCTCAATGTGACCAAGTGGTTGGCCGTGGGATAATGCATTACGGTACGAGTAAAGTGACTTGCCGGTAACGAGATCGAACGAGGTATTGGGATACCGACGATCGAATCTCGGGAAAGTAACGTACCGATTGACAAAGGGAATTGTATACGGGATTACTTGAATCCTAGACATCGTGCTTCATCCGATGAGATCATCGTGGAACATGTGGGAGGCAACATGGGTATCCAGATCCCGCTGTTGGTTATTGGCCGTAGAGCTATCTCGGTCATGTCTGCGTGATTCCCGAACCCGTAGGGTCTACACACTTAAGGTTCGATGATGCTAGGGTTATAAGGAAGATATGTATGTGATTACCGAATGTTGTTTGGAGTCCCGGATGAGATCCTGGACGTCACGAGGAGTTCCGGAATGGTCGGGAGGTGAAGATTTATATATGGGAAGTTATCATACGGTAACCGGAAAAGTTCGGGGGCATACCGGTATTGTACCAGGGCCACCGGAGGGGTTCCGAGGGTCCACCGGAAGGTTCCACCTGCCCCGGAGGGCCTTATGGGCTGTAGGTGGAAGGGAACCAGCCCCTAAGTGGGCTGGGCGCATTCCCCCCTTGGGCCCATGCGCCTAGGGTTGAGGGGGAACCCTAGAGGGGGCGCCCCCCTTGCTTGGGGGGAAAGCCCCCTCCCCTTCGCCGCCGCCCCCCTCCCCCCTCTAGATCTCATTTAGAGGGGGCCGGACCCCTTTCCCCTTCCCCTATAAATAGAGGGGCGAGGGGAGGGCTGCATCACCCATCCAAGGCGCAGATCCTCCCCTCCCCAACACCTCTCCTCCTCCGTTAAGAGCTTGACGAAGCCCTGCTGGAGTACTGCCACTCCATCACCACCACGCCATCGTGCTGCTGTTGGAGCTCTCTTCCTCAACCTCTCCCTCCTCCTGGCTGGATCAAGGCGCGGGAGACGTCTCTGCTCCGTACATGTGTTGAACACAGAGGTGTCGTCCGTTCGGCGCTAGGATCATCGGTGATTTGGATCACGACGAGTACGACTCCATCAACCCCGTTCTCTTGAACGCTTCCGCTTGCGATCTACAAGGGTATGTAGATGCACTCCTCTCTCCCTCTCTCTCGTTGCTAGATGACTCCATAGATTGATCCTGGTGATGCGTAGAAAATTTTAAATTTCTGCTACGATCCCCAACAGTGGCATCATGAGCTAGGTCTATGTGTAGTTCCTATGCACGAGTAGAACACAAGTTGTTGTGGGCGTCGATTTTGTCAATTTACTTGTCATTACTAGTCTTATTTTGATTCGGCGAGATCGTGGGATGAAGCGGCCCGGACCGACCTTACACGTACACTTACGTGAGACAGGTTCCACCGACTGACATGCACTAGTTGCATAAGGTGGCTAGCGGGTGTCTGTCTCTCCCACTTTAGTCGGATCGGATTCGATGAAAAGGGTCCTTATGAAGGGTAAATATAAATTGGCATATCACGTTGTTGTTTTGGCGTAGGTAGGAAACGTTCTTTGTAGAAACCTATAGCAGCCACGTAAAAATTTTGCAACAACAATTAGAGGACGTCTAACTTGTTTTTGCAGCATATGTCATGTGATGTGATATGGCCAAAAGGATGTGATGAATGATATATATATATGTGATGTATGAGATTGATCATGTTCTTGTAATAGGAATCACGACTTGCATGTCGATGAATATGACAACCGGCAGGAGCCATAGGAGTTGTCTTTATCTTTTGTATGACCTGCGTGTCATTGAATAACGCCATGTAATTACTTTACTTTATTGCTAAACCGTTAGCCATAGTAGTAGAAGTAATCGTTGGCGTGACAACTTCATGAAGACACAATGATGGAGATCATGGTGTCATGCCAGTGATAATGAGGATCATGGCGCCCCGAAGATGGAGATCAAAAGGAGCAAGATGATATTGGCCATATCATGTCACTATTTGATTGCATGTGATGTTTATCATGTTTTACATCTTATTTGCTTAGAACAACGGTAGCATAAATAATATGATCCCTCATAATAATTTCAAGAAAGTGTTCCCCCTAACTGTGCGCCGTCACGAAAGTTCGTTGTCTCGAAGCACCACGTGATGATCGGGTGTGATAGATTCTAACGTTCACACACAACGGGTGTAAGCCTGATTCACACATGCAAAACACTTAGGTTGACTTGACGAGCCTAGCATGCACAGACATGGCCTCGGAACACAAGAGACCGAAAGGTCAAACATGAGTCGTATGGAAGATACGATCAACATGAAGATGTTCACCGATGATGACTAGTCCGTCTCACGTGATGATCGGACACGGCCTAGTTGACTCGGATCATGTATCACTTAGATGACTAGAGGGATGTCTATCTGAGTGGGAGTTCATTATATAATTTGATTAGATGAACTTAATTATCATGAACTTAGTCTAAAATCTTTGCAATATGTCTTGTAGATCAAATGGCCCACGCTAATGTTGCCCTCAACTTCAACGCGTTCATAGAGAAAACCAAGCTGAAAGACGATGGCAGCAACTATACGGACTGGGTACAGAACTTGAGGATCATCCTCATAGCTGCCAAGAAAGCATATGTCCTAGATGCACCGCTAGGTGAAGCACCTGTTTTCCCAACAACTCAAGACGTTATGAACTCCTGGCAATCGTGTAGTGATGATTACTCCCTGGTTCAGTGCGGCATGCTTTACAACTTAGAGCCGGGACTCCAAAAGCGTTTTGAGCAGCACGGAGCATATGAGATGATTCAAGAGCTGAAAATGGTTTTCCAACCTCATGCCCGGGTCGAGAGATATGAAGTCTCCTACAAGTTCTACAGTTGTAAGATGGAGGAGAATAGTTACATCGTGACACATACTCAAAATGTCAGGTTGCACAACCGCTCATTTGGGAGTTAATCTCCCGGATGATGCGGTCGTTAACAGAATCCTTGATCGCTCCCACCTAGCTACAAGAGCTTTGTGATGAACTTCAATATGCGGGGATGGAAAAGACCATTCTGAGGTATATTCAATGCTGAAATCAGCGGAGGTGGAGATCAAAAGGAACATCAAGTGTTGATGGTGAATAAAACCACTAAGTTCAAGAAAGGCAAGGGTAAGAAGAACTTCAAGGAGGGCGGCAAGGAGTTGCAGCGCCCGTAAGCCAGTTGCGGGAAGAAGCCAAAGCATGGACCCAAGCACGAGGCCGAGTGCTTTTATTGCAAGGGAAGCAGTCCTTTGGAAGCAGAACTGCCCCAAGTACTTAGCGGACAAGAAGGCCGGCAACACCAAAGGTATATGTGATATACATGTGATTGATGTGTACCTTACCAGTACTCGTAGTAGCTCCTGGGTATTTGATACCGGTGCGGTTGCTCATATTTGTAACTCAGAACAGGAGCTACGGAATAAGCAGAGACTGGCGAAGGACGAGGTGACAATGCGCGTCAGGAATGGTTCCAAGGTCGATGTGATCGCCGTCGGCACGCTACCTCTACAATTACCTACGAGATTATTTTTAAACCTCAATAATTGTTATTTAGTGCCAGCTTTGAGCATGAACATTGTATCTGGATCTCGTTTAATACGAGATGGCTACTCATTTAAATCTGAGAATAATGGTTGTCCTATTTATATGAGAGATATGTATTATGGTCATGCCCCGCTGGTCAATGGTTTGTTCTTAATGAATCTCGAACGTGATGTTACACATATTCACAGTGTGAATACGAAAAGATGTAAGGTTGATAACGATAGTCCCACATACTTGTGGCACTGCCGCCTTGGTCACATTGGTGTCAAACGGATGAAGAAGCTCCATGCCGATGAACTTTTGGAGTCTCTTGATTATGAATCATTTGACACATGCGAACCATGCCTCATGGGCAAAATGACCAAGACTCCGTTCTCCATAACAATGGAGCGAGCAACCAACTTATTGGAAATCATACATACTGATGTGTGCGGTCCAATGAGCGTTGAGGCTCGTGGAGGCTATCGTTATGTTCTCACTCTCACTGATGACTTAAGTAGATATGGGTATGTCTACTTGATGAAACACAAGTCTGAGACCTTTGAAAAGTTTAAGGAATTTCAGAATGAGGTAGAGAATCAGCGTGACCGAAAAATAAAGTTCTTATTTAAGTCACGAATTTGGTACGCACTTAAGGAAATGTGGAATCGTTTCACAACTCACACCGCCTGGAACACCTCAGCGTAAAGGTGTGTCCAAACATCGTAATCGCACTCTATTGGATATGGTACGATCTCTGATGTCACTCACCGATTTACCACTCTCATTTCGGGGCTATGCTTTAGAGACTGCCGCATTCACTTTAAATAGGGCTCCGTCGAATCCGTTGAGACGACACCGTATGAATAATGGTTTGAGAAGAAACCTAAGCTGTCATTTCTAAAAGTTTGGGGATGCGATGCTTATGTCAAGAAATTCAACCTGAAAAGCTCGAACCGAAGTCGGAAAAATGCGTCTTCATAGGATACCCTAAGGAAACCATTGGGTACACCTTCTACCTCAGATCCGAAGGCAAGATCTTTGTTGCCAAGAATGGATCCTTTCTGGAGAAAGAGTTTCTCTCGAAAGAAGTAAGTGGGAGGAAAGTAGAACTTGATGAAGTACTGCCTCTTGAACCGGAAAGTAGCGCAGCTCAGGAAAATGTTTCAGTGGTGCCTGCACCGGATAGGGAGGAAGTTAATGATGATGATCAAGGTACTTCGGATCAAGTTTCTACTGAACTTCGTAGGTCCACGAGGACACGTTCCACACCAGAATGGTATGGCAACCCCGTCCTAGAAATCATGTTGTTAGACAATGGTGAACCTTCAAAGTATGAAGAAGCGATGGCGGGCCCAGATTCCAACAAATGGCTTGAAGTCATGCAATCCGAGATAGGATCCATGTCTGAAAACAAAGTATGGACTTTGAAATACTTGCCCGATGATCAGTGAGCGATAGAAAATAAATGGATCTTTAAGAAGAAGACGGACGCGGATGGTAATGTTACCATCTATAAAGCTCGACTTGTTGCTAAGGGTTATCGACAAGTTCAAGGGGTTGACTACGATGAGACCTTCTCACCCGTAGCGAAGCTTAACTCCGTCCAAATCATGTTAGCAATTACCGCATTCTACGATTATGAGATATGGCAAATGGACATCAAAATGGCATTCCTTAACGGCTTTCTTAAGGAAGAATTGTATATGATGCAGCCGGAAGGTTTTGTCGATCCTAAGAATGTTAACAATGTATGCAAGCTCCAGCGCTCCATCTATGGACTGGTGCAAGCATCTCAGAGTTGGAACATTCGCTTTGATGAAATGATCAAAGCGTTTGGGTTTATGCAGACTAATGGAGAAGCCTGCATTTGCAAGAAAGTGAGTGGGAGCTCTGTAGCATTTCTCATATTACATGTGGATGACATACTATTGATGGGAAATGATATAGAACTCTTGGAGAGCATAAAGGCCTACTTGAATAAGTGTTTTTCAATGAAGGACCTTGGAGAAGCTGCTTACACGTTAGGCATCAAGATCTATAGAGATAGATCGAGACGCCTCATAGGTCTTTCACAAAGCACATACCTTGATAAGATATTGAAGAAGTTCAATATCAATCAGTCTAAGAAGGGGTTCTTGCCTGTGTTGCAAGGTGTAAAATTGAGCTCGGCTCAATGTCCGACCACGGCAGAAGATAGAGAAAAGATGAGTGTCGTACCCTATGCCTCGGCCATAGGGTCTATCATGTATGCCATGCTCTGTAACAGACCTGAAGTAAACCTTGCCGTAAGTTTGGTAGGAAGGTACCAAAGTAATCCCGGCATGGAACACTGGACAGCGGTCAAGAATATCCTGAAGTACCTGAAAAGGACTAAGGATATGTTTCTCGTTTGTGGAGGTGACGAAGAGCTCGTCGTAAAGGGTTACGTCGATGCTAGCTTCAACACAGATCTGGATGACTCTAAGTCACAAACGAGATACGTGTATATTTTGAATGGTGGGGCAGTAAGCTGGTGCAGTTGCAAGCAAAGCGTCGTGGCGGGATCTACATGTGAAGCGGAATACATGGCAGCCTCGGAGGTAGCACATGAATCAATCTGGATGAAGGAGTTCATTACCGACCTAGGAGTTATTCCCAATGCGTCGGGGCCGATGACTCTCTTCTGTGACAACACTGGAGCCATTGCCCTTGCCAAGGAGCCTAGGTTTCATAAGAAGACCAGGCTCATCAAGCATCGCTTCAACTCCATTCGTGAAAATGTTCAAGATGGAGACATAGATATTTGCAAAGTGCATACGGATCTGAATGTCGCAGATCCGTTTACTAAACCTCTTCCACGAGCAAAACATGATCGACACCAGAACACTATGGGTGTTCGATTCATCACAATGTAACTAGATTATTGACTCTAGTGCAAGTGGGAGACTGTTGGAAATATGCCCTAGAGGCAATAATAAAATGATTATTATTATATTTCCTTGTTCATGATAATTGTCTATTGTTCATGCTATAATTGTGTTATCCGGAAATCATAATACATGTGTGAATACATAGACCACAACATTTCCCTAGTGAGCCTCTAGTTAACTAGCTCGTTGTTCAATGGATGGTTACGGTTTCCTGACCATGGACATTGGATGTCATTGATAACGGGATCACATCATTGGGAGAATGATGCGATGGACAAGACCCAATTCCAAGCATAGCACAAGATCGTGTAGTTCGTCTGCTAGAGCTTTTCTAATGTCAAGTATCTTTTCCTTAGACCATGAGATCGTGTAACTCCCGGATACCGTAGGAGTTCTTTGGGTGAACCAAACGTCACAACGTAATTGGGTGGCTATAAAGGTGCACTACAGGTATCTCCGAAAGTGTCTGTTGGGTTGGCATGGATCGAGACTGGGATTTTTCACTCCGTATGACGGAGAGGTATCTCTGGGCCCACTCGGTAGTGCATCATCATAATGAGCTCAATGTGACCAAGTGGTTGGTCGCGGGATCATGCATTCTGATGCAGTAAAGTGACTTGCGGTAACGAGATTGAATGAGTCTTTGGGATACCGACGATCGAATCTCGGGCAAATAGCGTACCGATTGACAAAGGGAATTGTATACGGGATTACTTGAATCCTCGACATCGTGGTTCATCCGATGGGATCATCGTGGAACATGTGGGAGCCAACATGGGTATCCAGATCCCGCTGTTGGTTATTGTCCGGAGAGCTGTCTCGTTCATGTATGCGTGATTCCCGAACCCGTAGGGTCTACACACTTAAGGTTCGATGACGCTAGGGTTATAAATAAGATATGTATGTGATTACCGAATGTTGTTGGGAGTCTCGGATGAGATCCTGGACGTCACGAGGAGTTCCAGAATGGTCGGGAGGTGAAGATTTATATACGGGAAGTTATCATATGGTCACCGGAAAAGTCCGGGGGCATACCGGTATTGTACCAGGGCCACCGGAGGGGTTCTGGGGGTCCACCGGGAGGGTCCACCTGCCCCGGAGGGCCTTATGGGCTGTAGGTGGAAGGGAACCAGCCCCTAAGTGGGTTGGGCGCATTCCTCCCTTGGGCCCATGCGCCTAGGGTTGAGGGGGAACCCTAGGGCGCCCCTTTGCTTGGGGGCAAGCCCCTCCCTTGCCCCCTCTAGATCTCATCTAGAGGGGCGGACCTTTCCTTCCCTATAAATAAAGGGGAGGGAGGCTGCATCACCCATCCAAGGCGCAGCCCCTCCCCTCCCCAACACCTCTCCTCCTCCGTTAAGAGCTTGGCGAAGCCTTGCCGGAGTACTGCCACTCCATCACCACCACGCTGTCATGCTGTTGTTGGAGCTCTCTTCCTCAACCTCTCCCTCCTCCTTGCTGGATCAAGGCGCGGGAGACGTCTCTGCTCTGTACATGTGTTGAACGCGGAGGTGCCGTCCGTTCGGCGCTAGGATCATCGGTGATTTGGATCATGACGAGTATGACTCCATCAACCCCGTTCTCTTGAACGCTTCCGCTCGCGATCTACAAGGGTATGTAGATGCACTCCTCTCTCTCTCGTTGCTAGATGACTCCATAGATTGATCTTGGTGATGCGTAGAAAATTTTAAATTTCTGCTACGATCCACAACAATATGCGACGGAAGAACGGCGACAACACTGATGACACAGCAGTCAACGCCGGATTCAGTGGCTAGAAATCCGGTCAGCGAAAAAAGCCGTTCAAAAGAAACAATCAGGGACCGTCCAGTCTGGACCGCATACTTGATCGCTTGTGCCAGATTCATGGACTGCTGGGTGTTCAAACATGCCAGAAAAATAAACCCCGAAAACAAGGACAAGGGGATGCATAGCGATGATGACGAGGAGCCCCAGCGTCCGAACACGGCGGGACAGAAGAAATTTCCTCCCCAGGTGAAAATGGTCAACATGATCTACGCCACCCACATTCCCAAGCGGGAGCAGGCGAAACATCATGGGGCGTCTATGCGATGGAGCCAGTCGCCCCAAAATTCAACCCATGGTCAGCCTGTCCGATCACCTTTGATCGTAGGGATCACCCTACCCGCATCCGTCACGGCGGCTCAGCCGCATTGGTCCTAGACCCAATCATCGACGGATTCCACCTTATGCGAGTGCTTATTGATGGCGGCAGCAGCCTGAACCTGCTTTATCAGGACACAGTGCGCAAAATGGGCATCGACCCTTCGAGGATCAAGCCCACCAAAACCACCTTCAAAGGTGTAATTCCAGGAGTAGAGGCCCGTTGCACGGGCTCCATAACACTGGAAGTGGTCTTCGGATCTCCGGATAATTTCCGAAGCGAGCAGTTAATCTTTGATATCGTCCCTTTCCGCAGTGGTTATCGCGTACTGCTTGGACGAACCGCATTCGCTCGATTCAATGCGGTACCACACTATGCATACCTCAAGCTCAAGATGCCAGGACCTCGTGGGTTCATAATAGTCAATGGAAACATGGACCGCTCTCTCCGTACAGAAGAGCACACTGCAGCCCTAGCAGCAGAAGTACAATGAAGCCTTCTCCAGCAAACCACCAATCGGCTGACAACAACCCCGAACACCGTCAAGCGAGTCCGGAGCACCCCACAACAGGATCGCCAGGCACGCCAAGAGCGCGACTAGCAGTCCGGCTTCCGCTCAAGCCCCATCAAAGCAGCATTCGTGCCGCGCATACACAATTACGCACTCAAAATACCATGGGCATAGTCGGAGGCACAAAAGTGACTCAGTCAACAGTGCGGTATAACCTCAACATACTTTAATAACCCCCCTTTATCTTTCAGGACACTTCTTTCGGGCAGCCTCTTCAGAAGAGCCGGATTGTCGGACTTACAAATGAGAGAAAACCAAGGAGGCAACAGGCTTTGCACACAAAGGGAATACCCAGGTGGAATCTGTTATACCTACATGCAGCCCGCCCTTGGATAGGACATGTTAAATAGTCCTATTTACTTCTGCTTAAACGCATTCATTGTAAACATACGCCTAAACGTATTATTCATCAATGAGAGATAATATATAGCGTCAGCTTATTATTCCCATTTTGCACATTTTTCCTATAAATGTTTATTCAATATTGCATCCGTACACCTTGGTACGTTCAGTTTGCCAGGGGCTTCTTATGGCGCCCCATAATACGGCAAGACAAGTCCGAACACTTTCAACAGTGCGGCACCCCGAACTTATAGCATTATATGCATCAGCTCCGAATCATGTCTTGGGTCAATAGTTGGGTTTGCCCGGCTCCCTTGTTTTGGTACCTTACATTCCGTTATATTGGCTAAGGTAGCGCAGGGAGAACTACTGCGATTGTGTCCCGGTTCTTCCGGACGAGCACCTCAGTAGAGAAAGCCGAAAACTGACCGGCATGATACGGCGACAGCTAGTCGTTGTTTGTGAGGTCTTAAAATCCTTAAAGATTTTTTCCGCTTTAGGCGAGGAATCGGCCTTGTCCGATTTAGGCGTATATAGCGCCCCAATTCGGCTTTCCGAATTCTAGGGGCTTCGCCGAAAATTAAAATTGTAGACTTCTATGGCTAAGTGAAAGTTATAAAGCCGCATAGGCCGATTTCCTTGTTCGCTGCGCCAAACACCTCCTTCATGAACCAAAAATTTGGATAAAAGAGTGTTTTGGGTTTTCCACGAACACCCTGGTACTGGTTACGTGGGGGCGGAAGCCGACGACTGGCCTACTTTCAGGATTTTATAAAAAGCCGCACAGAAGGTAATATTTTAAATCAAAACAAAGCGCTACATAGCACAAATAACTTCGTCTTTATATTTTAAAAACGACAGAAGCACATTCATTCAAAAATCGTGTTCTTGGTACATTCTTCGGCCATGAGATGAGCGCCCTTCATAACTCCATCATAAGACAATGATGCGCCTTGCCCTCTGGCGGCCCGTCCTTCACCATCTTCTCCGCATCCAGCTTGCCCCAATGCACCTTCGCACGGGCAAAGGCCCGGCGGGCACCCTCAATGCAAACGGATCGCTTGATCACTTCAAGCCGCGGATAGGCATTTACCATCTGCTTGATAAGGCCAAAGTAGCTAGTGGGCAGGGGCTCACCAGGCCACATCCGGACTATGAAATCTTTCATAGCCACTTCGGCCGCCCTGTGGAGTTCAACCAACTGCTTCAGTTGGTCACTCAGAGGCATTGGGTGTTCAGCTCCAGCATACTGGGACCAGAACAGCTTCTCCGTTGAGCTCCCCTCCTCGGCACGATAGAACTCCGCGGCATCTGATATGCTGAGTGGCAGATCTGCAAATGCCCCTGGAGAGCTCCGAATTCGGGTAAGTAAAATAAACGCCTCCTCCACATGCTTGCTTTGCATAAAGAATGTCTTACCCGCCGCTATCTTCTTGGCCGCCTGGATTTCCTGCTGGGCCTTTTCGGCTTCGACCTTGGCGTCTTTCATACTCACAAGGGCCTTCGCAAGCTCAGACTCCTTCGTCTTGAGGTCACGCTCCAAGGACTCGAACTTCTTGCCGAGATCCAGGAGATCTTGTTGTACCTCGCCCACCCTAGCATTCTGCTTTTCGCGCTCAATGCGCTCCAGGGCCGCCCTGTCTTCGGCCTCGGACAACGCTTTCTTCAGGGAGGCCACTTCAGTTGTAGCCCCTATTTGAAAGCCACGACGCTTTGTCGTTAGAATCATCAATTCTGTCTATTGTTTATGATACGCGAACGGGGAATCACAAACCTTTGTTCTCTTCGAGCTGCCTCTTCGTGAGGCCGAGCTCTCCCTGTGCCTGCTCCAGGTCCCGTCAGAGTCCGGCGCCGTGCGGGCAGCAGCGGCAAGGAGCACTGCCTGCTTATTCACATAAACACTTACTATTAGACTCCTGTGGATTTTAATTGACCCTCCGTTTGGCTCTTCTTTCCGAACACCAAACAGAGTATCAGGGGCTACTACCTATCGGGTGATTATTTCACACATTTTTTACTTACCTCAAAACCTGTCAGGAGGCTGGTGCAGGCTTCGCTTAGTCCGCTCTTGGTGGACAGAACCTTCTGAATCACCGCACTCATAAGAGTACGGTGTTCTTCATCCATGGAAGCGCCGCGAAGCGCCTCCAGCAGACTATCCGACGCCTCTGGCGTAGCGGAAGTCATCGGCACGGACGGCTCGCCCTCCCTAGCGAGGGGCCGCCTACCCGAATCTGGAACCATTGGAGGTTCCGGCACAGTATTCGGCTGAGAGCCAGGCTTGCCGCGGCTCTCGTCGGCACAATCCGCGGGGACCTTGTACCCCGTGTGCCCGGCGTCTAGAATTTCTCCTTGGGGCATCTCCAGAGTCACCTCCCCCTGCTCTGGGAGCCTTTGGGACAACACCTCTGTATCATCCGCAGGCCGAGGAGTAGTAGCCGTCGGGAGCGAGTTCATCGCTGAATCACTCAAGGACCCATCCGAAGATGATACCTCGGGATGGAGCCTGGCCGGACTGCATATATGAGTTCCGAGTTATAACAAACTATGAAGCAAAGTCACACTAAAGTATAACAGAGTGCGAATACTTACGATCTCACCAGGGGCTTCCCCCTGGGCAGCCACTCCTCCTCGCTATAGGCGGCCGTGGTGGAGTAATCCGGAAGGGACGTCTTTCCTTTCTTGGGCGTCCAGGCCTCCCCCTCCGGGGTGGCTTTCCTATTCTTCTCCTCCCTAGTGCGGGGATGTAGAGTTTCCTCGTGTTTCCCCCCACCTCCACGGGAGGAATCTGCCTCGTCGTCTTCGGATGACGAGGGTATGACGGCCTTGCACCGGGGACCTTTCCTGGTCCCTTGGGCCGCCTTCTCAGGCCCCTCGTCCTCTCCCGATGGGGCGGCCCTTTCCTCTTCCTCCTCCCCTTTGGGGGAGGAGTGTGCCTCGTCATCTTCGGACGAGGCGTCCGGTACGACCTTACGCCGGAGAACCTTCCTGGTCCCCGGGGCCTTCTTTTCGGCCTTCTTTTCCGGCGCCTTGTAGGGCGCGAGGACAAGCATCTCCGTCAGGAGAGCGTCTGCTGGACCTTCTGGCAGTGGAGCCGGACAGTCAATCCGCTCCGCCGTCTCCACATACTCCTGATCAAATACACACAATGACTTAAGATTCCCCCATGAGTACATTGGGAAAAACTACATCCGGTGATAGTCAGAAAACTCATCGGACGGGGGAGCCGCGTGGCGTGAAGTCCACGGTCCCTGGATGTGGGAGGAGGTATTTCGGAGGCCTTGAACAGCGCCTTCCATGCATCCTTGTGCGTCATGCCGTAGAGCTTTCGAAGCGTCTGGTGTTCGGCCGGGACGAACTCCCACATATTAAATACCCGTCTTTGGCACGAAAGAATCCGGCGGACAAGCTTGACATGGACCACATTGACAACCTTGATTTTCTTGTCCTTCATATTCCTGAAGCAGTTTTGAAGTCCGATCAGCTCTGAGGCTCGCCCCAAGCCAGGACCTTCTTTTCCCAGGAGGTGAGCCGCATGGGGATTCCGGATCAGAATTCGGGGGCCGCCGCCCAGTTGGCGTCGCGTGGCTCGGTGATGTAGAACCACCCTGATTGCCACCCTTTCACGGTCTCCGCGAAGGAGCCGGCAAGCCAGGTGACGTTGGGCATCTTGCCCACATGGCACCTCCGCTATCCGCTTGCTGGCCGCTCACGATCTTCGGCTTCACACAGAAGATCCGTAGCCACAAGCCAAAGTGAGGTTTGATGCGGAAGAAGGCCTCGCACACGACGATAAACGCCGAGATGTTGAGGATGAAGTTTGGGGCTAGATCGTGGAAATCTAGCCCATAGTAGAACATGAGCCCGCGGATGAAGGGATGAAGTGGAAATCCCAGACCACGGATGAAGTGGGCGAGAAACACGACCCTCTCGTGGGGTTCCGGAGTTGGAATGATCTGACCTTCGTCCGGTAGCTGGTGCGCGATGTCTGCGGCCAAGTATCCGGCCGCCCGAAGCTTCGCAATATGCTCCTCCTTCACGGCGGAGGCCACCCACTTGCCTCCGGCTCCGGACATGTTTGGCTCTGGGGAGAAAGCGTGAACTAGGGCGCTGGAGCTCGAGGGTGTGAGAATGGATAAGCAGAGGAGGAAGAAGGTGTGGGTGAAAATGGGGAACCCATATCCCTTTATAGAGGCAAAGAAAGCGGTGCGCCTCCCCACTTGCCCGTTGAGAATCGCTTATTTTCCAAGCGCCATGATTGATGGTGCGGTTGGGTTACCCATACACGTATTGATGAGAATCCCGTGATAAGGGGACATGATCTCTGATTTGACAAGACGTGTTGAGGAAACCGCCACGCAATATGCGTTGTGGCTGGTTGTGGGAAGACGGTTCAAATAATGGCCCGACCGTGGTGTCGTGTCACGTTGTCTAAAGTTGTCAACAGATCAAATTTGTAAAATATCATTCTCTCTATGGTGGTATGTGAAGATCATCTTGCAGATCCAGACACGGTTTAAGTGTTCGATAATTACTTTGGAGTATTCGGAGATGGAACCCGCCTTGCAATGCTGAAGAAGAACTGCGCGCCGGACTCATCATCATTGAAGCGTGGTTCAGGGGCTACTGAGTGAGTCCTGGATTAGGGGGTATCCGGACAGCCGGACTATTGGAGCGTGAAGATACAAGACTCAAGACTTCGTCCCGTGTCCGGATGGGACTCTCCTTTGCATGGAAGACAAGCTTGGCGATCTGTATATTATATTTCCTTCTTTGTAACGGACTCCATGTAAACCCTAGCCCTCTCTGGTGTCTATATAAACCGGAGAGTTTAGTTCTTAGAGACAGAATCATAATCATCATAGGCTAGCTTCTAGGGTTTAGCCTCTATGATCTCGTGGTAGATCAACTCTTGTACTACTCATATCATCAATATCAATCAAGCAAGAAGTAGGGTTTTACCTCCATCAAGAGGGCCCGAACCTAGGTAAATATTGTGTCCCTTGCCTCCTGTTACCATCAGCCTTAGACGCATAGATCGGGACCCCCTACCCAAGATCCGCCGGTTTTGACACCGATAGTGACCACGAAAATCTATTTCCACCACCGTAACCTTCTATATCCGCAAGATCCCATCTTGGAGCCTTCGTCGGCGCTCCGCCAGAGGGGGGATCGAACACGGAGGGCTTCTACATCAACACCATAGCCCCTCCGATGAGTTGTGAGTAGTTTACCACAGACCTTCGGGTCCATAGTTATTAGCTAGATGGCTCTTCTCTCTTTTGATCTCAATACCATGTTCTCCTCGATCTTCATAGAGATATATTCGATGTAACTCTTTTTATGGTGTGTTTGTCGAGATCCGCTGAATTGTGGGTTTATGATCAAGTATATCTATGAGAAATATTTGAATCTCCTCTGAATTCTTTTATGTGTGATTAAGTTATCTTTGCAAGTCTCTTCGAATTATCAGTTTGGTCTGGCCTACTAGATTGATCTTTCTTGCAATGGGAGAAGTGCTTAGCTTTGGGTTCAATCTTGCGGTGTCCTTTCCCAGTGACAGCAGGGGCAGCAAGGCACGTATTGTATTGTTGCCATCGAGGATAAAAAGATGGGGTTTATATCATATTGCATGAGTTTATCCCTCTACATCATGTCATCTTTCTTAATGCGTTACTCTGTTCTTTATGAACTTAATAATCTAGATGCATGCTGCATAGCGGTCGATGTGTGGAGTAATAGTAGTAGATGCAGGCAGGAGTGGATCTACTTGTCACGGACGTGATGCCTATATACATGATCATGCCTAGATAATCTCATAATTATTCATAATCTCAGTAGGGGAACGCCGATGAGAGTCCCACCTCTCCTCCCACCGGCGCCCTAGGCCCTCCAGCGATATCCCTCTCCAACCAGTAAATCTTGGTCCTTCTCCACGCATCACCTCCGGCGTCCTCTGATCTCTCTCCCTATACCCATCTCACATGGGTCATCATGCGGGATCAACTCTGGATCTGGATTTTTCTAAAGGTCTGGCTTTTGCGGAGGATGTTTTTAGATCTTTTGGGAAATGCATTCATCCCGTGGATGACACGGGCCATTTTATTATGGTCGTGTCTTTTAGCCGGCACAATTTTCGTCTTGATGAGGATTCAGTTGCGGCGGCTTTGGAATCTGCAATTGGAGGATCCGCAATTGATTTGTCTGTTCAGCTCATTAAAGATAAGGTATTTTCATTCATTGTCTCTTGCAAACGTGTTGGCCTTCTTATTCTGTGTAGCGACCCGACCCGAAAACGGTCAAGTCTCTGTGTACCTGTACCATCCCAAGATCATGCTGGCACACACAGTACATTGATGCAAAGATTCAAAGTTCAATCACACCTGAATTTATTACACGATTCTCATATCGAGTCTTTATTACAAGATAATAAATTCGGCCGAAGGCCAACTCATGAGAAATAAACTAAATAAAGCTGCGGAAGCGTAGACAAATAGCGAGTCCATCCGACTCCATAGGGCAATGGCCAAGCGTGGATCGTAGCCTCACTCCTGATCGAAAAACTCCTCTGCAGCATAAGACGTTGCAGCCGTGTAGGTCAGCATTTGGAATATGCCGGCAAGTCAAAGAGAACAACAATAAAATTACTAACACTATATGCAATTTGGCCGTGGGGCTCTAAGTTTCATTGTTTTGCGAAAAAGCCAGTTTTTTTCCTACAACAAGGACTTGTTTGCAAATACTACAAAATGTTGATAGTTATTGAGGTGGTTCCGCCAACCAATGTCTCATTCCCAATTATTAAATAACCCCCTCAATTAATTTATTAATTTCGTGTTGAGATTTCGAATTACTCCAAGTTCGAGGCTCAAAATTGTCGTAACGGGGACACAGCTAACGATTAGATCTTCACTCTGCAGAGGTTTGCGCACTTTACCCGCAAGAATCGTTCCCTCCTTTAAGTCTTCGCACTTCACGGTATTTGAAGGCGGACGAGCAAAACAGGGTCTTCCAAGAGTTCCTCGGCCACTGCCGTACCCATCAATCCTACCGTTCTTCTACATCTCGTAGCATTGTCCGGCCAGAGTCACACCTAGGGTCGACTAAGCCAGAGCCCATAATGGCTTGCGGCTGCACAGGTAAGCTTCCGGTCAATGGGGTATCCATCCGTCTCTTCGTGGCTGGGTGAAGCTTTCCGCAAGATGTCATGGCTCTTCTCCATGCATCCCGGCCAACCGCTGGTTTCTCCAGGGTGCCCGTCAACCGTCCTCCACCCAGTAGTGAATTTTGAAGTCCATCTTGAGCTTGAAGTCATGGGGTTGTCATCATCTTGACTCTCACATCTCCCTTATGAATCACTCAACCAACCCCGTCTACGAGCATAGCAAAAATAAACTACTTCGTTCCGGGCCATGGTAACAAGGGGAATTGGTTTCATCCTACCTCATGATACTACTCAAGAACATAACTTAAAATTCTCCTACTGCATGCATGGTGGGGAGGTATAATTCTAATGCAATAAAATCATAGGTATTGTAAAAGAAAACATGGTCAAATAACTTGCCTTGCTGACGGTCTTCGAAAGTTAGGGAGTCGTGATAGCAGGCTTCGCACTCCGGAAATTCTACCGAAGCAAACAACAATCATATAAGCATAAAAACATACAATCACTTAACATAACAGCATGCTAACACAAAGCACCCAAAACAATCGAACCAAACCAACGAAAACTCGAAGAAATCCAAGCCAACAACTAACAAGAAAATAAAATAAACTTTTTATTTTCTGTAAATAAAAGTTCATGTTCTAAAGCTACAGAAACTAATCTAAAATAAACTATAACATAGGTAAAATAAAATTATTTACTAAAGGAAACAATAAGAAAACAGTAGCTAGTTAAATAAACAAGAAACACATGATTTTGACTAAAACTATTTTTTTATTAAATCTAAAATACCCAAATAAATTCCTACTGCTAGGCAAAGTCAAAACAAAGCAGTGACAAAAGAATCACTAAAATAAAATATTCCTAACTCATTTTATAGCAGAAATACTAATCTGTCTAAAACTAAAATAAAACAATTTCTAATAATTTAAACATGGCCAAACATATTTTGTACAGAAACTACAACAAATTTTCAAACTAACAAAAAAAGAATCAACTAAAATTATTAAGTAACCTAAAAGATATGAATTTTACAAAACTGGAACTATTCTGTTAAAAAAACAGAAACGAAAATATAATTAAAAAGAAAAACTATCGCTAACGGGCCTATCTAACGCTCAGGCGACAAATAACTAAAACGTGCCCGAGGAAATAAACCGATCGACCGGTCTAACTAACCACTAACTAAACCAAAATAAACCGTAACTAAACCGGCCTTTTTTTGAAATAAACCATACCCCTTCGTGGATCTAATCTAGGCCCTAGGTTCTAGATTGAACGGTGGTGGGGGTTCCGGCGACTTACCGCGGTGGCGACGACGGCGACGGACGACGGCGGCTCGGGCGACGACAGGCGCAGCGGCTCGGTGGTCCGGGCGACGGCGGGCGTCGGTAGTCTCTGGGCGGAGCGAGGGGAGGTCGGGGGTGGAGTCGGTGGAGCTCGGGGGAGTCGGAGACGAGCGGGGCAGGAGCAATGGCGCGGCGGCGGCGTCGGGTTCCGGTGAGAAATTGCGGGCGGGGTAGAGGGTTTAGGCGAGGGGAAAGGTGGGGAACGGGTCGAGGGGGCGGGGTACTTATAGGGGGCGCTCGACTTGGAGGAGGGGGCGAATCGGGGAGAGAATCCCGCGATCTCCGAATTCAGGGCGGCGGGCGCTGTTTAGGCGTGGAGAGGAAGAAGAAGGGGGGGCAGTAGCGTCGTGAGAGAGGAGGAGGGTTTGATCG
This sequence comes from Aegilops longissima, assembly GCA_021605205.1. NCBI lineage: Eukaryota > Viridiplantae > Streptophyta > Magnoliopsida > Poales > Poaceae > Aegilops > Aegilops longissima. Next base: position 596,304,044 of record CM038676.1, on the reverse strand, counting down.
GGCGACCGAGGGAAGGGTTTGGTAGCGTCGGCTCGGGTAGGCCGGCTCGGCCTGGCTGGGCAGTTGGCTGGCTCACTGGTGGGCTGCCTCGGCGCCGGTTGGCCTGGCTGGCGCCTGGGGTTTTTCTTTTTCCTTTTTTTTTGAATTAGGGAGAGGAGGGAATATACAATATATAGGACATATATATATATCAAAATTATCAGGGGAATTTATCCTATAATTTGAACATTTTTCCAGGGGCAAAACTCAAACTAAAAAAAAACAATTTCTAGAAATCCCAATAAAAGTCAAATTTGAATTCAAACTTTTTGGCAACATTTTTCATCTGACCTTTTTGGAGTGTCATGTTTACTCCTCTCATACTTTTTCTCAAGTATTTTTCAGGCATTGTTTTGAAGTAAATTCAACTGCCAATTTGAATTCAAATCCCAACAAACTCAAAAGCCTCTGAAATAATTCAAATGTCACTCAATTCAAACAGTAATGCATAGATGCTTAGCTATAATTGTAAAACATTCCAAATGGGAAATTTGGGATGTTACAAACCTACCCACCTTAAGATGAATCTCGCCCTCGAGATTCGGGTTGGCTAACAAATAGGTGCGGGTGGTCTCGTGGAGGTCTTCTTCTCGCTCCCGGTGGCTTCCTCCTCGGATGATGGCTCCACGTAACCTTGCAAAACTTGATGATCTTGCTGCGGGTGACTCTGTTCATAGTCTCGAGAATTGGACGGGTTTCTCCTCATAAGTCAGATCACTTTGTCGAGTTGTATGGCCTCTAGGGCACCGTGTCTCTCAACGGAATATCGGCCATGTCGGCATGGCATTTCTTCAGCTGAGAAACATGGAAGACATCATGAACTCCGGACAATCCTTCCGGCAATTCCAACTTGTAAGCAACTTCTCCACGACGTTCGAGGATTTTGTAGGGGCCAATGAACCGGGGTGCTAACTTTCCTTTAACACCGAACCTCTTGATTCCACGAAGTGGGGACACACGAAGATATGCCCGGTCTCCCGCTTCGTATGTTACTTCCTTGCGTTTACTGTCGGCATAACTCTTCTGCCTCGACTGAGCTACCTTGAGCCTATCTCGAATCAGCTTGACTTTCTCTTCGGAATCTCTGATAAGATCGGGACCGAAAAGTTTTCGATCTCCAACACCATCCCACAGCAATGGTGTTCTGCACCTCCTTCCGTATAGAGCTTCGAAAGGGGCCATCTTGATGATGCGATAACTGTTATTGTACGAGAACTCGGCGTATGGTAAATTATCATCCCAGCTAGACCCATAGTCTAGCGCACAAGCTCTCAACATGTCCTCCGGGATCTGGTTGACTCTCTCGGTCTGTCCATCATGCTCATGGATGAAAAGCTGTCTTGAACTCCAGCCTCGTACCCAAAGTTTCATGCAACTGATTCCAAAACTTTGAGGTAAATTGTGTTCCTCTATCTGACACGATACTCCTCGGAACTCCATGCAGACATACGATCCTGGTCATGTATATCTTGGCTAACTTAGCGCTGGTATAGGTAGTCTTCATGGGAATGAAATGAGCTACCTTGGTCAATCGATCAACCACTACCCGGATGGAATCATAACCTGAGCGGGTCTGGGTAATCCTGTGATAAAATCCATTCCAAGTTTTCCCATTTCCACTCGGGAATCGGCAAAGGTTGAAGTAACCCTGCTGGCTTCGATGTTCCGCCTTTACTCGCTGGCAAACATCGCATATCGCTCGTACTCAGCAATATCCTTCTTCATACCGTCCACGAAACTTTCCTTCAAATCCAGATACATCTTGGTGTTACCGGGGTGAATCGAGTACGGTGAATCATGAGCCTCCTGAAGAATTAGCTTCCTGAGTTCGGGATCATTGGGTACATAAATACGATCCTCGAACCATATAGCTCCATATTCATCCTTACGAAACCCTTTAGCTTTTCCTTCATTCATCCTTTTCTTTATCTCATCAATTTCCTTGTCCGACTTCTGGGCTTCACGAATTCTTTCGGCCAAAGTGGACTGAACTTCCAGAGCTGCAACATATCCTCTCGGAACTATCTCCAGTCGGAGATCTCTAAGGTCATCGATTAACTCATGGGGTAATCCTCCCGCTATGAGAGTATTCACATAACTCTTACGGCTCAAAGCATCTGCTACAACATTAGCCTTTCCTGGGTGGTAATGCAATCTCATGTCATTGTCCTTGATTAACTCTAGCCATCTCCTCTGCCTGAGGTTCAACTCTTTCTGCGTGAAAATATACTTCAAGCTCTTATGATCTGTGTAAACATCACAACTGTTTCCGATAAGGAAATGCCTCCAGGTCTTGAGTGCATGCACTACTGCTGCTAACTCCAAATCATGTGTGGCGTAATTCATCTCGTGAGGTCGTGCTATGCGGAGGTATAAGCTACAATTTTCCTTCCTGCATGAGTACTCCTCCGAGTCCACAGGCGAGAGCGTCACAATATACCGTAATCCTTGTGTATGTCCGCAAAATCAGCACTTTGGGGCTGTAACCAAACGTTTCTTCAATTCACAAACGGCTTCACAATCCTCGGTCCAAATGTACTTGGCGTCCTTCTTCAACAGCTTAGTCATGGGCTTGGCAATCTTGAGAAATTCTCAATAAACCTCCGATAATATCCTGCGAGTCCGAGAAAATGTGAATCTCCTTGGTGAGGTGGGTGACCGCCAATCGGTGGTGATACAACCTTGGTGGGGTCAATGCTATTCCTTCTCCTGAAATAACATGTCCGAGGAATCCGACTTCCTTCAGCCAAAATTCACATTTGCTGAACTTGGCATACAATCGATGTTCTCGGGGTTTCTCGAACTAGGCGCAAATGTTCCTTATGATCTTCCTCGCTCTTGGAAAATCAGTATATCATCGATGAACACCACAACAAACTTGTCCAGATATTCCATAAATACCTTGTTCATCAAATTCATGAAGTATGCAGGGCATTAGTCAATCCGAATGACATGACGGTATACTCATATAAACCATACACAGTGGTAAATGCTGTTTTGGGTATATCCTTTTCACGGATCTTCAATCGATGATACCACGATCGAAGATCAATCTTGGAGAATACCTTGGCTCCAACTAGCTGATCAAATAGGTCATTAATCATCGGCAGAGGTACTTGTTCTTGATGGTCACGTCGTTCAACGAGCGATAATCCTAACCATTCTCGTGGTTCCATCCTTCTTCTCTACCAAAAGAACTGGGCTCCCCAAGGTGACGAGCTTGGCGAATATATCCCTTCTCCAAGAGTTCATTAATTTGATTCTTGATCTCTTCCAAATCGTTCGGGGGCATCCGATAGGGTCTCTTGGATATTGGGGCTGTGCCGGGCAATAACTCAATCAGAAATTCAATGTCTCTGTCCGGTGGCATTCCTGGTAATTCCTCCGGAAACATATCGGGAAAATCTTGCACTACTGGCACTTCCACCTGAGCAACTCCCGTGAGGGAATTTACCTGATTCTTCATCGGGATACGTCCGGATACATACTTGATCCTCTTACGCTCCGGAGTGGTGAGCGAGAATCGTCTTCTTGAGCACGATCTATGTTTCCTTCAAACTTCGTCAACCAGTCCATGCCTAGGATTACATCCAAGGTCTGGGTTTCCAATACTATGAGGTCTGCGGAAATTTATGGTTTCGATGTTGAGGGTTGCATGACAGCCTAAGCTCGCCATCATTTCTCCTCTGCGAACCCGGCGTGAAGAGGGCTTCTAAGGGTTCTAGTGGGCAACCTGTACTTCTCCACAACTACCCTTGATATAAATGAATCGTTGCACCGAATCAAAGAGTACCAATACTGGATGTGAATTCAATAAAAACTTACCAACCACGATTATCCGGCTGATCATAGACATCCTCCACGTCAATGTGGTTCACCTGAGCACGAGGAAAAGGGTTGGGCTTCTTTGCTGAGCTTCCATTGCCGTTTCCATTCCTCTGCTTGGCCTCCGGGCGTCGGTGGCATAGTGCCCTGTTTTACGGCACTTGAAGCAGTGATGTGACTCAGATCCTACGAGCCGGGCAGGACGATGCTGGTTGCCGTTGCCGTTTCCATTGCCTGGCTTGTTGTCGTGGTTGCGGTTGTTCCCATTCCCTCCATGGTTATGTCCTCCATGGTTGTGATGGGTGTGCCCTCCCGAGTATGGAGCATAACGGGGCTTCTGCTGAGCTCCAGAGTTGTACTTCCCTGGCCATACTTCCGCTTGCGCTATCAATCTGCTGCTGCTTGCCTTCAAGTATGGTGGCCTTGTCTACCAGCTCACGGTAGTTGTTGAAGGTAGCCACCATTAGCTGCATACCCAGCTCATCATTGAGTCCCTCGAAACTTTTCCTGCTTTGCGGCATCTGTGGCCACATCATCCGGGGCATAGCGAGCTAACTTGCTGAACTCATCCACGTCTTGCCCCACAATGCGGTTCCCTTAAGCGTAAGTTGCGGAACTCACGCTTCTTCGCACTCATGGCTCCAGCTAATACATGGCGGTGCGGAAAGCTTCTTGGAACTGATCCCACGTGATGGTGGCGATGGGATAAGTGGCGGTGTAGTTCTCCCACCAAGAGGCTGCAGGTCCATCAAGTTGATGTGCGGCAAAGCGCACCTTCTCTGCATCTGTGCATCCAGCAGTGGCTAACTCTCTTCCGACCTTGCGAGCCAATCGCCGGCCACAATCGGCTCGGTGCTGCTAGAGAACACCGGCGGATTCAGCCTTAGGAAGCGGGTCAAGTTGTCAGCGAGGGGTGGTGGCGGTGGATTGTTGTTGTTGTTGTTGTTCTGGTTCTGGATGAGCATCTGCATGAGGGCATTCTGCTGCTGGATCAGCTGGGTGAGCTCCGGCGGAAAGTTGAGACCGGGGTCACGTCTCGGAGGCATTTGGTGTTTTGGTGTGGATGAGAAAATTAGAATAGAACAAGGGTCTAATGAGAAAATATCACTACCCATATGAATGCACAATCATAATCACACCAATCATTTATTCAATCATCTCAAACATGGTTCAATCTCGGATTACAAATTCTCACGACTAATCGAAAATAACGGCCTAACTGATCGACGGAAAAATAAAATAACATGGCGGTCGACTAAATGTCTTCATCAATTATCCTTGCGTCCTCAGTGCGGCGTCCTCCGGTGTGGCGTCCTCAGTGCGGCGCCTCCTCTTGCGGCTTTCTTCGGTGGAGCTCTCTTCATAATCCTGGTCATTGCTCACGAGGGGTCCATCATCTCCACTCGGAAAAAGGTCTTCTCCCAAGTTCATCTTCTCCTCTAATGCGGCAACATCCATCTTCAGCTTGTCGACTCTCTCCATGAAATCCTTGATTTCTTCTTCATGATCAAGGAAGTCTGCGTGTGCTTTCTCCTCCGGTTCAGTTCACGGAACAACAGCCTCATGTGTACCTTGAGTTCTGGCGAGTCTGGATTTCCGTTTCTGAGGAGACTCTCCAAGTCTTGGACATATGAGAGAATGGAGTCGTCCTCTGATGCGGATGATATCTCCATTCCTAGCTCTGCGAGAAATCATGGCGAGTCGATGGGTCGAGCTCGGCCTGTACTCTTCTCGGAGATGTCCAAGTGCACGATAAATCGCCATGTCTCTTCCGAGAATCCAACTGAAATCGGTAAACTCAAAGTCAATGGGCTCTGAATGTCCTCCGAAGGTCCTCCTGGAATGTGCACCATAATCACATGGCGGGTATCCGTCGGAAGTGCATTGGTAGGCTTCCGGTGATTGAGGCAGAGCAATCTTCAGCTTTCTTCACGATCTGAACCAGCTTCTTGCCGAGAGGCATCGTCTCATCTGGTGGCAAAACTCCGTAGCAGAACTGGGGTGAACTCGCGGCCATCTAGAATGTTGAAAATCGAGAGAAGTCGAGAAATGAGCAGGGAGAATTACGGAATGATAAGGATATAAAATAAATAGTCTCTTCCTATGGCTTTCCGATCCTAGGGGTTCGTCCTCTGGTCAGCGTGTGCTCGATACCATCTCTGTGCGACCCGACCAGCAGTCAAGTCTCGTGTAGCTGTACCATCCCAAGATCATGCTGGCACACACAGTACATTGATGCAAAGATTCAAAGTTCAATCACACCTGAATTTATTACACGATTCTCATATCGAGTCTTTATTACAAGATAATAAATTCGGCCGAAGGCCAACTCATGAGAAATAAACTAAATAAAGCTGCGGAAGCGTAGACAAATAGCGAGTCCATCCGACTCCATAGGGCAATCGCCAAGCGTGGATCGTAGCCTCACTCCTGATCGGAAAACTCCTCTGCAACATAAGACGTTGCAGCCGTGTAGGTCAGCATTTGGAATATGCCGGCAAGTCAAATAGAACAACAATAAAATTACTAACACTATATGCAATTTGGCTGTGGGGCTCTAAGTTTCATTGTTTTGCGAAAAAGCCAGTTTTTTTCCTACAACAAGGACTTGTTTGCAAATACTACAAAATGTTGATAGTTATTGAGGTGGTTCCGCCAACCAATGTCTCATTCCCAATTATTAAATAACCCCCTCAATTAATTTATTAATTTCGGTGTTGAGATTTCCGAATTACTCCAAGTTCCAGAGGCTCAAAATTGTCCGTAACCGGGGACACGGCTAACCGATTAGATCTTCACTCTGCAGAGGTTTGCGCACTTTACCCGCAAGAATCGTTCCCTCCTTTAAGTCTTCGCACTTCCTGGTGTTTGAAGATGGGACGAACGAAACAGGGTCTTCGAAGAGTTCCTCCGCCCTTGCCGTACCCATCCAATCCTACCGTTCTTCTACATCTCGTAGCACCGTCCGCCAGAGTCACACCTAGGGTCGACCAACCCAGAGCCCATAATGGCTTGCGGCTGCACAGTAAGCTTCCGGTCAATGGGGTATCCATCCGTCTCTTCGTGGCTGGGTGAAGCTTTCCGCAAGATGTCATGGCTCTTCTCCATGCATCCCGCCAGCCGCTGGTTTCTCCAGGTGCCCGTCAACCGTCCTCCACCCGATAGTGAATTTTGAAGTCCATCTTGAGCTTGAAGTCATGGGGTTGTCATCATCTTGACTCTCACATCTCCTTATGAATCACTCAACCAACCCGTCTCTGAGCATAGCAAAATAAACTACTTCGTCCCGGCCATGGTAACAAGGGAATTGGTTTCATCCTACCTCATGATACTACTCAAGAACATAACTTAAAATTCTCCTACTACATGCATGGTGGGAGGTATAATTCTAATGCAATAAAATCATAGGTATTGTAAACGAAAACATGGTCAAATAACTTGCCTTCTTGACGGTCTTGAAAGTTAGGGACTCGTGATAGCAGGCTTCACACTCCGGAAATTCTACCGAAGCAAACAACAATCATATAAGCATAAAAACATACAATCACTTAACATAACAGCATGCTAACCCAAAGCACCCAAAACAATCGAACCAAACCAACGAAAACTCGAAGAAATCCAAGCCAACAACTAACAAGAAAATAAAATAAACTTTTTATTTTCTGTAAATAAAAGTTCATGTTCTAAAGCTACAGATACTAATCTAAAATAAACTATAACATAGGTAAAATAAAATTATTTACTAAAGGAAACAATAGAAAACAGTAGCTAGTTAAATAAACAAGAAACACATGATTTTGACTAAAACTATTTTTTATTAAATCTAAAATACCCAAATAAATTCCTACTGCTAGGCAAAGTCAAAACAAAGCAGTGACAAAAAGAATCACTAAAATAAAATATTCCTAACTCATTTTATAGCAGAAATACTAATCTGTCTAAAACTAAAATAAAACAATTTCTAATAATTTAAACATGGCCAAACATATTTTCTACAGAAACTACAACAAATTTGCAAACTAACAAAAACATAATCAACTAAAAATATTAAGTAACCTAAAAGATATGAATTTTACAAAACTGGAACTATTCTGTTAAAAAACAGAAACGAAAATATAATTAAAAAGAAAAACTATCGCTAACAGGCCTATCTAACGCTCAGGCGACAAATAACTAAAAGCGTGCCGAGAAATAAACCGATCGGCGGTCTAACTAACCACTAACTAAACCAAAATAAACCGTAACTAAACCGGCCTTTTTTGAAATAAACCATACCCTTCGTGGATCTAATCTAGGCCCTAGGTTCTAGATCGAGCAGTGGTGGGGTTCCGGTGACTTACAGCAGTGGCGGCAACGGCGACGGACGGCGGCGGCTCGGCGACGACAGCAGCAGCGGCTCGGTGGTCCGGCGGACGGCGGAGGCGTCGGGCGAGTCTTGCGGAGCGAGGGAGGTCGGGTGGAGTCGGTGGAGCTCGGGAGTCGGAGGCAGCGGGCAGGAGCAATGGCGCGGTGGCGGCGTCGGGTTCAGCGAGAATCATGGCGGGTAGAGAGTTTAGGCGAGGGGAAAGGTGGGGAACGGGTCGAGGGGCCGGGGTACTTATAGGGGGCGCTCGACTTGGAGGAGGGGGCGAATCGGGGAGAGAATCCCGCGATCTCCGGGATTCCGGCGGCGGCGGCGACGCGGTTTAGCGTGGAGGAAGAAGAACGGTGGGGCGGTAGCGTCACAAGAGAGAGGAGGAGGGTTTGATCGGGCGACCGAGGGAAGGGGTTTGGCGGCGGCTCGGGTAGGCCGGCTCGGGCGCTGGCTGGGCTGATTGGGCTTGGCTCACCGGTGGGCTGCCTCGACTGGCCGGGCCGGTTAGTCTGGTGGCGCTTAGGGTTTTCTTTTTCCTTTTTTTGAATTAGGAGAGGAGGAATATATATATATATATATATATATATATATATATATATATATATATATATATATATATATATATATATATATATATATATATATATATATATATACATATATATATCAAAATTATTAGGGGAATTTATCCTATAATTTGAACATTTTTCCAGGGGCAAAACTCAAACTTAAAAAAAACATTTTCTAGAAATCCCAATAAAAGTCAAATTTGAATTCAAACTTTTTGGCAACATTTTTCATATGACCTTTTTGGTGTCATGTTTACTCCTCTCATACTTTTTCTCAAGTATTTGTCAGGCATTGTTTTGAAGTAAATTCAACTGCCAATTTGAATTCAAATCCCAACAAACTCAAAAGCCTCTGAAATAATTCAAATGTCACTCAATTCAAACAGTAATGCATAGATGCTTAGCTATAATTGTAAAACATTCCAAATGGGAAATTTGGGATGTTACATTCTGAAAAATGCGATCTTTTGCGTGCCCGCAATTCAAATGTTTCTTCCATCTTTGGGGCAATGGTGGTCCTAATTGGAGCCGTGAATTTCGTATTTGGAAAAAAAGAATGTGATGCTGAATGGATCTTAATCAGTCCTTCTAAGAGGCGTGCTTCTCTTGGTTTGATCGCGATGCATAGACCACCATCTAAATCTGCCTTACGTTCTGGTTCTGGATCTTCAAAGAAAATTTCGTTTGCTACGTTTCAACAATACGATGTTTGTAAGGGGTATAGTTACACAGCCTCGCCTGGTCTGGTTGATGCTGTTGCACATGCTGGGTATCCGGTTCTTCCTCGTGAACGCGTAATTTTGCCTTCGCCGCCGGTGAGTGACCTTCGATGGACGGTGGCTGAGCCACCCATAACTTTCGGAACAGTTAACGTACGTGAGATTTCTTCAGCGGGGTCTTCTGTGGCAGCTCAAACCACTCTCGACGTCAATCTGCATGTGCATGGGAACGAGCTGGTTGGATCAGCTCCGCTTCCGGCCCACAACACCTCCCCGGCCCAAACCGTCTCATCTCCAATGGCCCAGGTTGTATCCCCGACCCTAACTAACCTGGATTGTTCTGATATATCCCCATCTGATTTTGGCAATGAGGCGAATATTGATTTGCAACCAACGGATTTATCTGGAGATTCTGCTAATTTTAGTGAACTTATTGATGATATGGCTTTTAAGGTGTGGAAGTGTCAGAATTGCTTATCCATGGCGCATTTATACAAGGCGTGCACCAGTAGGGTTCGATGCCGTAGATGCTTTCGGTTGGGGCACCGGGCGAAGGGTTGTTTGGATTCTACCCCTTCTCCCACTTACAAGTGGGTCCCACGGATCAAATCTTGCGACTCCAGCCGGTCAGCAGGTTTTTCTACGCTGGACGCCTCGATTCCCTCCATAGCTAGTCCCGCTGGGTCTCTGCCCAGTCCCGTCGAGCCTGCCACCCCATCTACTCCGCCTCTCCCTGCAGAGCCACCACCCATCACGCCTCCACCCCCATTATCGCCGCCTGCATCGCCTCCTACAACCTCATCGCCGGCTACCTTCTGCGCCACCTCTTCGGCACCGGCAATGGCGAATTTTGCGTTGGACCCCATGGAGTATGTCCCGCAAGGCTTCGACATCATCGACGGAGGCGAGCTGCGCCTCCCTCGCACCTTCTTCACGCCTGCGGTGGCTCCAGATCGGCAGCATGAGGAGTATGCCATCGCCATTGTGGAGCCAGCCCCGTTGCCTGAAGAAATCGCCATCTTTCGGAACATGGTCAGTAACTTTGTTGTCAATGATCTGGGAAGAGCTATTCTAGATGCCCAACCTTGGATACAAGGAGTTGGGCTATTTCGTTTTCGTAGTGCTTTGGCTCATCAAGCTCTAGTTGATCATCCACCTTTCGATCTGGGCAATGATAGATTTGTTCGGTTTATCCCGCATGATGAGGGCATAAATTACAGAGCAACGCAGGGTTTTCGACGTGGATGGGTTATGTTGCTTGGTGTCCCCCTGGATTACAGGCGCACTCAGTATCTTGCGAATGTCATTAGCATGTTTGGGAGATTTCATCATTGGCACCAAGATGATCCGATGCTTGTCCGCTCGTTGGCCTATGTGTCTTATCCTGCGCCGACTTTGGTTCCTCGCTCTGTGACTTATAGAGAATATGATGACTTTGGTGGGGCTAGGATCTCTTGGTCTGCACCTGTCTATATCCTGTCAGGAGATTTTGCAGACATCTTACCAGCTGATGAAGATCCCATGCCTTTCAATGGCAATCCACACCCCCTCCCTGGCAATTTACAGTTTCAGAATCACAATTGGGTTACGCCTGAATTTCCTGAGCTGGGCTGGAATGATGTGCCACATCCTGTCAATGGACAACAAAACAATGATGAGCACCCGGTTCATGAAGCTGTGCAGCATGAGGAGGTTCAGGAAATTCAGTCCCAGGAGTCCATTGTTCTGCAACCTTTAGATGATTCAGTTAACAATGGTCACAATGCTGCTGAGGTGGCTCTCTTCCAGCCCCCAATGGGACCTCAGCAACCACCTCTTATGATTGGACAAGTTCTCACTATCTATGGACCGGTTTTGCCACCTGTGATGCAGTGGCAACGCTCCTTTGAGAAGACGTTGCCATTTATATGGTCTTCCAGTATTCCTCAGTTTGTTTTCAAAGCTGACATTAGTGCTATGCTCAGCAAGCAAAACTGTGAGGCTCTTTGCAGTGCCCCGGTTTCCTCCCTTAAGCTTATGCCCGCACCTGACTCCTCGATCAGCTCTGCTTTGGATGTGTCAACTGCTCTTGTCAAACGACCAGTTCCTCGGGCGCTCTGCTTTGATGACCTGGATGACCCAGTTTCTGAAGCCTTTGAGTTCTCTGTTGTGCCTGAAGTATCTCTGAAGCGTGCGAGGAAGCCCAAAGCCTCAAGAATTATTGTTGATACAGAGGTTCGGTGCAGTGCACGCCTGAGCGCCCTCTGTGATGGCTATCGCAAAGTAACTAGTGGCATTTCTTCCAAGAAATCCCACACTCTGAAGAAGCGCAAGACTAGCAGCTCTCAGTCTGAAGATACTCCTTCTGTACCACCACCAACTGCTATTGCAGACCTTCAACGTATTGGCGCACGTCTTCGCATTGCACCTGAGAAGATCTCTACGGAGAAGCTTGTGGCTGATCCTACTAAGTCCACCAGAAGCGGGGGTTCTGATGAATAGTCACTTCATGAAGGTTATGGTCTATGGCGTACCGTAATCGCCATTTATCTTTATTTCTTTGTTCGAACTATGTGCTGCTTGCGCTTTGTGGGTCGTTGTAGGTCATTCGTGGCCTATTCTCTATGCTTTTATTTTTGGTTTGTAATGAATCGCACAAGATTTAAGGAGTGGAAAGTTCTATGTTGGAATGTTCGGGCCTCAATTCGAAGCGCGTCGACTTGCTGTTAGGCAAAAGATCGATGAAAGTGGTTGTTACATTGTGCTGTCTTCAGAAACTAAATGCATGCATATGGACCAGCATTTCATTAGGAAGTTACTGCGAGGCGTTTTGATAATTTTGTTTATGTTCCTTCGGCTGGTGCGTCTGCTGGGATGGTGGTGGTTTGGAATTCTTCCTTTTTCATTGGTTCCTTAATTGAGGCCAATTCCTATGGGATAATTGTGGAGTTTAAATCCAAACATACTTCACAAACATGGTTTTTAGTCTCTGTTTATGGCCTGTGTCAAGGCCCTGCCCGTGATGATTTTGTTCAGTGGTTATATAATCTTAATATTCCGTTTGGTGAAAATTGGCTACTTTTGGGTGATTTCAACTTCATGCGATCGCATGAGAACCGAAATCTTCCAGGAGGTGATGTTAATGATATCTTCTTGTTTAATGAAATAATAGGGCATTTGGGTCTTGTTGAGCTGCTAATCAAGGGGCGCCAATATACTTGGTCGAATATGCAATCTTCACCGCTTCTTGAGCAGATTGATTGGTTTTTCACGTAGGTTGCTTGGACATCGGACCACCCCAACACGATGGTTTTCCCACTCGCACGAACTGCCTCTGATCATGTGCCGTGTGTGGTCTCGATTGCCACCTGTATCCCCAAGGCAAAGGTTTTCCGCTTTGAAAATTATTGGGTTGATCTGCCTGGTTTTGCTGACTGTGTTGCTGAGGTTTGGAATAGGCCAGTGGTTAAATCGTCGATGGCTCTAACAATCTCGGCTAAGTTTAAGTCCCTCCGTTATGCTCTCAAGAAATGGCATTCAAATTTGTCCACAGTGAAAGCTCTAATTGCTGATTGTAATAAAGTGCTTACGTTCCTGGACAATCTTGAGGAAATTAGGCCGTTGAGTAGGCCGGAGTTTAATTTTCGTAGAATTGTTAAATTGCATCTTGAAGATGTCTTGCATTGGCAATTTATTTACTAGAAGCAGCGTTGCACGATCAGAAACATCAAAGTTGGTGAAGAGAATTCAAAAAAAATTCATGCCATGGCTACAGAACGATTTCGTAAGAATGCTATCTCCTCGATCAAGACTGTGGAGGGTGATGTGGTCACGGATCACCAACAGTTGGCTGGGATGTTCTGGGCTGATTTTAACCAACGAATGGGACAATCAAAAGGCATTCAAATGGGTTTTGATCTAGACACATTAATTACCAGGATTGATGGTCTGGAGGAGCTGTCTTTACCGTTCACGGACTCACGAGGTGGATCGGTAATTAAGAATATGCCTTGACCGCTCCGGGACTGACGGGTTTTCGGGCTTTTCTTGAAGAAATGTTGGCCTATTTTGAAAGAGGATTTTATGAAACTTGTTCAAGAATTTTATGAGGGGAAATGTAATTTGGAGTGTCTCAATACATCTCTTATCACTCTCATTCCGAAGAAGCTGAGCCTTGAATATGTTTGTGATTTCCGGCCCATATCTTTGACTAATACATGTTTAAAGTTCTTAACCAAGCTTTTGGCAAATCGTCTTCAGGGTGTGATCTTGAAATGTATCCACCGCAACCAATATGGTTTCCTCCGGTGTCGATCCATTCAAGACTGTCTCGCGTGGTGTTTTGAGTATATCCACCAATGCAAAGCTTCCAAGAGGCCTATCATTCTTCTTAAACTTGACTTCGCACAGGCGTTCGACACCATTGAGCATGAGCTGATTCTTCGGATTTTGAAATGTAAGGGATTTGATGATCGTTGGACAAGTTGGATTGACAGCATTCTGTCCACGGGCTCCTCTTCGGTTCTTTTGAATGGAGTTCCTGGGAACCATTTCGTCTGTCGTTCGGGTGTTCGCCAAGAAGATCCACTATCTCCTTTGCTCTTTGTGATCGCGATGGACTTGCTCCAATCGGTTGTAAATGAGATGTGCTCTAGGAATATCCTCACCTTACCAATCCCAACGACCTCGAAGGACTATCCGATCGTTCAATATGCTGACGATACCCTCATCGTTCTTCCTGCTATTGACAGCCAGTTAATTGCTTTCAAATAAATGCTTGAAGTTTTTGCCAGATCAACCGGTCTAAAAGTGAATTTTAGTAAGTCATCTTTGATACCTATCAATATGAGTGATGACGAGGGAAAGTGTGTTGCTGCTTTGCTTGGTTGTGATGTTGGTTTCATGCCATTCACTTACCTGGGTTTGCCAATGGGCACATCTAGGCCAACAATTTATGATCTGTTGCCTTTGGTGGATCGTATTGAGAGGAGATTATCTGCGTCTTCCAGCCTCTTGAATCAAGGATGCCGGCTACAGCTCTTGCAATCAGTCCTTAGTTCTATACCAAAATATTTCTTCTGCACCCTATCGCTGCCACAGGGTATCTTGAAGCAGATTGAACGGATTATGCGACAATGCTTGTGGAGAGGGAATACGGATACACCCCGGCAATACTTGGCAGCTTGGGACTTGGTATGTCGTCCTAAATCTTTGGGTGGTCTGGGAGTTCTGGACTTGAGCTCTCAAAATGATGCTTTGCTCATCAAGCATCTTTTTAAGTTCTTTAATAAGTTGGACGTGCCATGGGTATCTCTTATTTGGGACACTTATTATGCCTCTGCGCCCCCCAAGCCACTCAAACCTGCGGTTCTTTCTGGTGGAGGGACGTGTTCAAGTTATATGATAAGTTTTGCAAGTTGGCAGTTCCTCTAGTTCGATCTGGAGATACGGTGATCTTCTGGCTTGATCGTTGGCAACTTGGCAGCAATATGGTTAGCATGCAACATCAGTTTCCGCGGCTCCACTCTTTTGTGATCGATAACACTCTCATAGTTAAGGATATTATGGAGCTGTCTGATTTCACTGATAATCTCCATCTGCCTCTCTCCGCTAAGGCCTTTGAGGAGTTTAATCAACTTCAGGAGATGCTTCCTTTGCTTAATCTTCAAGATGGGAATAATGATGTCTGGAAATGGCCTTCCAAATCTGGTGATTACCAGTCCAGGATCTATTACTTGTCCTGCTTTTCAGACACTGTGGTTGACCCCATATTCAGGTGGATCTGGAATTGCTCTTATACTCTCAAGTTTAAGGTTTTTGGGTGGCTCTTATTGATGGATCACCTAAATACTAGGGACATGATGCAGCGGCGGCATTGGATTATCCAAGATGACACATGTGTCCTATGCCTCTGGGCATCACATGAGGACAAAGTGCATCTGTTCTTTGCTTGTAATTTTAGCCAGCGCATCTGGAACTACCTGGGTATTTCATGGATTCCTCATCCTAACCAGACCACTTATGAGATGGCTTCTGATGCTAGGAGGGATTTTGGCCTTCCTTTTTTCTCTGAGGTAGTCTTCACTGCCACTTGGAATATTTGGACACAAAGAAATGGGAAGATCTTCAGGAATGAGACACCTTCTTTTAGCGCATGGAGGAGGAATTTTTTGCATGACATCTCTCTTTTAGCTCATAGAATCAAATGTAAATATAGGAATAGTCTAATATCTTGGATAGCTGCCTTACCCTAATCAGTTTCCTTGTAAGTATTACCCCCTCCCCCTCTGTCTTACCTTTGTAACTTTGTATTACTTTGGCTCTGTGGTTTAATAAAAGGCTGTGAGGCTGTTACCTTGCAGTATATAGTCAAAAAAATCTCATAATTATTCGCTTTTCTATCAATTGCTCGACAGTAATTTGTTCACCCACCGTAATACTTATGCTATCTTGAGAGAAGCCACTAATGAAACCTATGGCCCCCGGGTCTATCATTTATCATATAAGCTTTCAACCTACTTTTACTTGCATCTTTAATTTTCCAATCTTTATCTTAAAATACCAAATATATATTTATCTTATCATACTATCTCTATCATATCTCACTTTCGCAAGTGGCCGTGAAGGGATTGACAACCCCTTTATTGCGTTGGTTGCGAGTTCTTTGTTTGTTTGTGTAGGTGCGTGGGACTTTTGAGGAGCCTCCTACTGGATTGATACCTTGGTTCTCAAAATCTGAGGGAAATACTTACGCTACTATTACTGCATCACCCTTTCCTCTTCAAGGAAAACCAACGCAAGCTCAAGACATAGCAAGAAGGATTTCTGGCGCCGTTACCGGGGAGGTCTTCGCTCAAGTCAAGACATACCAAGTACCCATCACAAACTCATCTCCCTCGCATTTACATTATTTGCCATTTCCCTCTCGTTTTTCTCTCCCCCACTTCACCTTTGCCGTTTTATTCGCCCTCTCTTTCCCAATCTTCTCTCTCTTTCGCTTGTCTTTTGTTTGCTCGTTGTCATGGCTAGTCCTCCTATCCTCGTTATTACTCCCGAACATGAAATTCTTAATGTTAAGCAAAGGGAGAGAGAAAATTTAAAAGATGCTTGGCATAGAATTTGCAATGCTCAAAATAAATCTACTAGGAAGCTTTCTACTTCCGTTCTTCTTCGCAATTTTTATGTAGGCATTACTCCTTGGAATAGATGCATTCTTGATACCATTACCGGAGGGGATTTCTTGAGTAGCCATACGTTTAATGCTTATAATGCAATGGTAGATTTGTTTAGCCCACCACCTCTTTTGGTTAATGGAACTGTTTTAACTTTGGAACATGTGATGCAAAGGCTTGAAATTATTGAAAATAAAGTTGCCACTGTTGAGTTGATTGAAAATTTAGATAAAAAGATTCATAACCAAATTACCCAATATGGATCTAGGGTTGGAGTTACTTTGAAAAAATTTAAAGAGAAAGAACCTATAGTTAATAAAAGAATAGATCTAGATTCTACAAGAATCGGTAAACTTGAGGATATCATTACCAAATTAGGGTCGGTGTTTTCTTCCATGAAAAAACACTCCAAATCCTCCTACAAAAACTGCCAAATTTATCTATGTTCCTAAAAATAAGGGTGAATCTTCTAGTAAGGGAAATGCGGATCTCAAATCAATAAGTGTTCATCCCAATTGTCTCTCTATCATTAAGGAACCTTTTGCTACAAATGCCTAAGGGTTTAATCATTGCTAAAAAGGGAGAAACCCCTAAACTTATAAGTGCTCTATTGAGGAATTGAGGGCCAAAGATGGCACTACTTAGATCTATCCTCGCTTTTATGCCTAACTAGGGGCGTTAAACGATAGCGCTAGTTGGGAGGCAACCCATTTTTATTTGTGTTTTTTGTTTTTGTTTCTGTTTAGTAATAAGTTTTGCATCTACCTTCTGTTTTGATGTGTTTCTATGTTTTAATTAGTGTTTGTGCCAAGTAGAACCTATAGGATAACCTATGGTGATAGTTAATTTGATTCTGCTGAAAAACAGAAACTTTGCGCGCACGAAAATAGTTTTGTTAATTCACAGAAATGTGCTTTTACGTTGATTCGATTTGATGTAGATCAATAGACAAATTGCCCAGTACTTCCTATTTTGGTAGGTGTTTTAGAGTCCCATAAGTATTCGAGGGTTACAGATTTCTACAGACTGTTTTGTTTTTGACAGATTCTGTTTTTCGTGTGTTGTTTGCTTATTTTGATGCATCTATGGCTAGTATTAAGTGGTATGAACCATAGAGAACTTGAAATACAGTAGGTTTAACACCAATATAAATAAATAATGAGTTCATTACAGTAGCTTATGTGGTGGTTTTGCTTTCTTTCACTAACGGAGCTTATGAGATTTCCTGTTGAGTTTTGTGTTGTGAAGTTTTCAAGTTTTGGGTAAAGATTTGATGGACTATGGAATAAGGAGTGGCAAGAGCTTAATCTTGGGGATGCCCATGGCACCCCAAGATATTCAAGAATAGCCAAAAGCCTAAGCTTGGGGACGCCCCCGGAAGGCATCCCCTCTTTCGTCTTCGTGTATCGATAACTTTATTTGGAGCTATATTTTTATTCGCCACATGATATGTGTTTTGCTTGGAGCGTCTTGTATGATATTAGTCTTTGCTTTTTAGTTTTCCACAATCATCCTTGTTGTACACACTTTTTGGGAGAAGCCCACTTGATTGGAATTTATTAGAATACTCTTTGTGCTTCACTTATATCTTTTGAGCTATATAGTTTTTGCTCTAGTGCTTCACTTATATCTTTTAGAGCACGACGGTGGCTTAATTTTGTAGAAATTGCTAGTATCTCATGCTTCACTTATATTATTTTGACAGTCTCTTAGAACAGCATGGTATTTGCTATGGTTATATAATTCGTCCTAGAATGGTGGGCATCCAAGTTGGGTATAATAAAAATTATCATAGGAAGTGAATTGGATGCTATGATCAATTTGATACTTGATAATTGTTTTGAGATATGGAGGTAGTGATATTAAATTCATGCTAGTTGGGTGATTATGAATTTAAAGAATGCTTGTGTTCAAGTTAGCAAGTCCCGTAGCATGCATGTATGGTTAAAGTTGTGTAACAAATTTGAAACATGAGGTGTTCTTAGATTGTGCATCCGTATGAGTGGCGGTCGTGGACGAGCGATGATCTTTTCCTTCCAATCTATCCCTCTAGGAGCATGCGTGTAGTGCTTGGTTTTTGATGACTTGTAGATTTTTGCAATAAGTATATGAGTTCTTTTGACTAATGTTGAGTCCATGGATTATACGCACTTTTACCTTTCCATCATTGCTAGCCTCTTCGGTACCATGTATTGCCCTTTCTCACCTTGAGAGTTGGTGCAAACTTCGCCGGTGCATCCAAACCCCGTGATATGATACGCTCTATCACATATAAACCTCCTTATATCTTCCTAAAAATAGCCACCATACCTACCTATTATGGTATTTCCATAGCCATTCCGAGATATATTGCCATGCAACTTTCCACCGTTCCGTTTATCATCATGCCACGCATTACTATTGTCATATTTCCTTGCATGATCATGTAGTAGACATTGTATTTGTGGCAAAGCCACCATGCATAATATTTCATACATGTCACTCTTGATTCATTGCCCATCCCGGTACACCGCCGGAGGCATTCATATAGAGTCATATCTTGTTCTAGTTTTGAGTTCTAATTCATGAGTTGTAAATCAATAAAAGTGTGATGATCATCATTATTAGAGCATTGTCCCCAAAAAGAAAAAAATAAAGGCCAAAAATAAAAAAAAGAAAGGCCAAAGAAAAAAAAGAAAAAAATAAAGGCCAAAAGAAAAAAAAAGAAAGGCCCAAAAAAGAAAAAAGGGGCAATGTTACTATCCTTTTCCACACTTGTGCTTCAAAGTAGCACCATGTTCTTCATATAGAGAGTCTCACATGTTGTCACTTTCATATACTAGTGGGAATTTTTCATTATAGAACTTGGCTTGTATATTCCTAAAATGGGCTTCCTCAAAATGTCCTAGGTCTTCTTGAGCAAGCAAGTTGGATGCACACCCAATTAGTTTCTTTTGTTGAGCTTTCATACATTTATAGCTCTAGTGCATCTGTTGCATGGAAATCCCTACTCCTCATGTTAACATCAATTGTTGGGCATCTCCATAGCCCGTTGATTATCCTCGTCAATGTGAGACTTTCTCTTTGTTTGTCTTCTCCACACAATCCCCATCTTCATATTCTATTCCACCCATAGTGCTATATCCATGGCTCACGCTCATGTATTGCGTGAAAGTTGAAAAAGTTTGAGATTATTTAAGTAAGAAACAATTGCTTGGCTTGTCATCGGGGGTGTATAATTTGGGATGAACTTTCCTTAGCCATGTTATTTTGAGAAGACATGATTGCTTTTATTAGTATGCTTGAAGTATTAATATTTCTTATGTCAATATGAACTTTTATTTTGAATCATTTGGATCTGAATATTCATGCCACGATAAAGAAAATTACATTGAGAATTATGCTAGGTAGCATTCCACATCAAAAATTTTGTTTTTATCATTTACCTACTCGAGGACGAGCAGGAATTAAGCTTGGGGATGCTTGATACGTCTCCAACGTATCTATAATTTTTTATTGTTCCATGCTATTATATTACCCGTTTTGGATGTTTATGGGCTTTAATTTACACATTTATATCATTTTTGGGACTAACCTACTAACCGGAGGCCCAGCCCGTATTGCTGTTTTTTTTTTTGCTTATTTCAGTGTTTAGAAGAAAAGGAATATCAAACGGAGTCCAAACGGAATGAAACCTTCGGGAGCGTGATTTTTGGAACGAACGTGATCCAGAGGACTTGGAGTGCAAGTCAAGAAGCAGTCGAGGTGGCCACGAGGGTGGACGGCACGCCCACCACTACTCGGCGTGCCCCCCTATCTCGTGGGCCCCTCGGGCGTCCACCGACCTACTTCTTCCTCCTATATATACCCACGTACCCCGAGAACATCAGAGGCGGCCACGAAAAACTATTTCCACCACCGTAACCTTCTGTATCCGCGAGATCCCATCTTGGAGCCTTCACCGACGCTCCACCGGAGGGGGAATCGACCATGGAGGGCTTCTACATCAACACCATAGCCCCTCCGATGAGTTGTGAGTAGTTTACCATAGACCATCGGGTCCATAGTTATTAGCTAGATGGCTTCTTCTCTCTTTTTGGATCTCAATACCATGTTCTCCTCGATCTTCTTGGAGATCTATTCGATGTAACTCTTTTTGCGGTGTGTTTGTCGAGACCCGATGACTTGTGAGTTTATGATCAAGTTTATCTATGAGAAATATTTGAATCTCATCTGAATTCTTTTATGTGTGATTAAGTTATCTTTGTAAGTCTCTTCGAATTATCAGTTTGGTTTGGCCTACTAGATTGATCTTTCTTGCAATGGGAGAAGTGCTTAGCTTTGGGTTCAATCTTGCAGTGTCCTTTCTCTGTGACAGCAGGGGCAGCAAGGCATGTATTGTATTGTTTCCATCAAGGATAAAAAGATGGGGTTTATATCATATTGCATGAGCTTATCCCTCTACATCATGTCATCTTTCTTAATGCGTTACTCTGTTCTTTATGAACCTAATACTCTAGATGCATGCTGGATAGCGGTCGATGTGTGGAGTAATAGTAGTAGATGCAGGCAGGAGTCGGTATACTTGTCATGGACGTGATGCCTATATACATGATCATGCCTAGATAATCTCATAATTATTCGCTTTTCTATCAATTGCTTGACAATAACACCCACCGTAATACTTATGCTATCTTGAGAGAAGCCACTAGTGAAACCTATGGCCCCCGGGTCTATCTTTTATCATACAAGCTTTCAACCTACTTTTATTTGCATCTTTACTTTTCCAATCTTTATCATAAAATACCAAAAATATATTTATCTTATCACACTATCTCTATCAGATCTCACTTTCGCAAGTGGCCGTGAAGGGATTGACAACCCCTTTATTGCGTTGGTTGCGTGTTCTTTGTTTGTTTGTGCAGGTGCGTGGGACTTTTGAGGAGCCTCCTACTGGATTGATACCTTGGTTCTCAAAAACTGAGGGAAATACTTATGTTACTATTGCTGCATCACCCTTTCCTCTTCAATGAAAACCAACGCAAGCTCAAGACGTAGCACTTAGTTACCACATCATAGGTGTGAATATGTCAAGTCGTCCAGTTTTTCATACACATTCCATCCTCGTATCATGACTTTGCCTTTCATCAGAGTAGTGTTCGTCAGTGTCATGCATGAATGAGTTCTGAAGAGCGAATTATATTCCTTTTTCTTGTTGGTTTGACCTCACAATGCAAAATAAATAAAGCCGAAGTAAATTGGTAAGGCAATGGATGATGGTGGTCCTTCCGAGCAACTGAAATGGAGGTTCTCTATAGATTCTACTCCGCCATGCTCCCAACAAGATTCGCAAGACAACGCAAGGCTAGACAATCAACGTAGCTGTGTAGATGATGAGCACATCTCCCCTACTCCACCATCATAGGTGCTTGCTCTAACTTGGCACTATTATATGTGGTTTCATGTTGCGTATGATGTCTAGCTTGTGTTGCTTCTAACTTTGTTGAACTGCATCTACTTACTTTACACATAATGCCTATGATTATGACATGTGTTCCTGTTTCTAGAACATACTATATATGATCACACCATGT
Source organism: Aegilops longissima (assembly GCA_021605205.1). Classification (NCBI taxonomy): domain Eukaryota; kingdom Viridiplantae; phylum Streptophyta; class Magnoliopsida; order Poales; family Poaceae; genus Aegilops; species Aegilops longissima. The sequence goes on along the minus strand of CM038676.1, from coordinate 596,281,814 downwards.
TCTTACATCAGACTACTGTTCTTGCATATCCCGCATCAGTCACTTATGATAAGGCACCTTTAAGTCGCCACTGTGATATTGGTTGTGTCTTGCATATGATTTCTAGCATGCACTGCTTCTAATTTGTTGAAACGTCATACAGTTTGAACTTGGCGGAGTGATATTGGTTGCATCTTTCATATGGTGTCTAGCTTGCAGTGCTTCTAATTTATTGAAATGCCTTCTACTTAGTTACCACATCATAGGTGTGAATATGTCACACCATCCTGTTTTAAGTACATATTCCATCCTCGCACATGTGTTTGCCTTTCATCTGAGTAGTGTTCGCCAGTATCATGCATGAATGATTTCTAGCATGTACTGCTTCTAATTTGTTGAAACGCCATACGGTTTGACTTCACAATGCAAAATCATTACAGCTGAAGGAAATTAGTCTGGCAGTGGATGATGGTGGTCCTTCGGAGCAACTCAAACAGGGGGTCTCTATAGATTCTACTCCGCCATCCTCCCAACAAGATTCGCAAGACAACACAAGGCTGGACAGTCAACGTAGGTGAGTAGATGATGAGCACATCTCCCCTACTCCACCATCACAGGTGCTTTCTCTAACTTGGCACTATTATATGTGGTTGCATGTTGCGTATGATGTCTAGCTTGTATTGCTTCTAACTTTGTTGAATTGCATCTGCTTACTTTACACATAATGACTGTGAATATGACACGTGTTCCTATTTCTAGAACATATGTGTACATGATGATCACATCTCCCCTACTCCACCATCACAGGTGCTTGCTCTAACTTGGAACTGTTATATGTGGTTGCATTTTCCGTATGATGTTTGCTTCTGATTATGTTGAATTGCATCTACGTAGCTTACAACTTATACCTGCAACAATCACTTACCCATAAGACACATTTAACTTGGGACTGTGATGTAGGTTGCATCTTGCATTGTCTTCTAGCTTGTACTGCTTCTAATTTCTTGAAATGGCACTTACGACGAGACACTTTTTACCTGATAGAGTGATATTGGTTGCATGTTCATACGGTGCCTAGGTTTCATTTCTTCTAATGTTGTTGAAATGCCTTCTGCTTACTGTTTCTTCATACATATTCCATCCTCTTACCGTACGTGTGAATATGCAACATTGTCTTTTTTTTGTATATATTCCATCCTCCTATCATGCGCTTGACTTACATCAAAGTAGTGTTTGTCTGTATCATGCATCAACCAGTTATTAAGAGCTAATTTTATTCATCTTCTTGTGGTTTTGACTTCATAAGGCAATATCAGAAAATAGGAAGGAAAAGAGTAAGTTAGTGGATGTTGGTGGTCCTGCGCGCCGACGCAAACAGAGACTCTAGATTTGCCACTTCTACTGCTAATGAAGTTGAAGTCCAAAGTCTACATGAGGAGTTCATCTCCCGTACTCCACCATCACAGGTGCTTGCTCTAAGTTGACAGTGTGATAATTGGTTTCATGTTGCACATGTTGTCTAGCCTGTATTTATTCTATTTTGATTAAATGCTACTGAGTTTATACGTTATACATGTGCATATGACATGGCTTTCTGCGCCTAGAATACATTGCATCTATCTATCATACCATGTTCTTACATCAAAGTACTGTTGTTGTGTATCCCGCATTAGTCACTCATGATTGGACGCTTTTAACATGGCAGTTTGATAGTGGTTGCATCTTGCAATGATTTCTACGTTGTACTGCTTCTAATTTTCGAATTGCCACTTATGACAAAACACTTTTAACTTGGTAGAGTAATATTGGTTGCATCTTTCATATGGTGTCTATCTTGCATTACTTCTATTTTCTTGAAAATCCTTCTGCTTAGTTTACACATCGTAGCTGCGAATATGGCACGCCGTCCTTTTTTTCTTACATATTCCATCCTCATATGGTTGTCTTACGTCAAAGTATTGCTTGTCTGTATCATGTATCAATGAGTTCTGAAGAGCAATTTTATTCTTTTGTGTTCTGGGTATGACTTGACATGGCAAAGTCAAAAAAGAGCAAGGAAAATAATATAGTAGGGAATGGTGTTACTCGTCGGGTGAAATGGAAAAGGATCTACCCTCGAGATTCTGCTGGTACTTATAGTGCAGTAGAAGGTTCAAGTCCACCGGCTAAATCTACAAACACAATATCACCTACTCCACCAGCTGCAGCATCCGCTTCAACTGTACCAGCATCTCAACGAGTTACTCATTCGTTTGCTCCGGAACTGGCCAGTTCCCAAGCTGCCTTGACACCTAACACTACTTCTGAAGCTATGCTGACACAACAAGACTTGGCTAGATCAGATGAACCTCATGAGCATCAACACCAAGACGATACCTGACCGAGTCAAGTTGCAGTTGCATGCTCCTTTATATGTACTCTCACAGTTTAATGTACACTAACACTTTCCATATTCGTTGTTGAACTAGCACCACGGTGCAAGCGGAAACAGACATTAGGGATAATGCTTGAAAGATTAAAAAAATCTAAAGGAGGAAGAATGGAGATCCATTTTGAAGCAGGTTTGAAAAGGCCACGTGATGCTACAGAGTCAGCCAAGTTAGTATCAGAGGCAGCCGTTGCCGTTAGGTGTCATGCACGTATCCTCCCAACGTGGATCCAGTACAGGAATGAGAAAGACAATACCCAGTTTAACACTTTCCTTGACCATTTATCTGTAAGTGATGTTATTCATCGCAATTACTAATATTGTCTTGCTCTGTCCCATACTTTCTAGCTTCCTCCTAATAAGACTCGCATTCTCTTTTCAACAGATGAGGTTCAAGTTGGATCCAAAATATGATGCAACTAAACAAGCATGCACTCATGTTTTTCAGTCTGCTTTGCGATAGTATCGTTACCACCTTAGAAAATCTCACTTTGAAGGCAAGGCTAACAATGAAATCGCCCAAACATCTCCATTGGAATGTATTACAGATGAAGACTGGACAACCCTTGTTAAACACTGGTCTGATCCAAAGTATCAGGTAGGCTATATGTGTTTGATCGGACCACATATTGAACTTGAATTTATGTATGTGCCTTACAAGTGTATCTTCTTCTAGGCTAACTGTTTGAAGAACAAGACCAACCGTTCTAAAGTGAAATTCCAACAGACAACAGGATCTCGTAGCTATATTGCACACTGCGAGGCTCTTGTAAATAGCTGCTACTTCCTTCTTTTTTCTGTGCCATATTATCGTATCTATATTGACTTGTTCCAAATACAAAGGAAAGCCCGTGCAGACCAAAAAGAACCTGAACCAGATGTAGTGCAAATCTTCAAGGATTGCCACACCAGCAAGATGAAGGGCATGAGCACACCAATTCAAGCCACTATTGTAAGTCCTTACTCCTCCTGCCTTTGAACTGATTGGTACTGTGATGTGTTCATTTAACTGCTTGGTTTGCAGCCAATGTCAATTACTCTGTTCACTTTTATACACAGTTGTCTTAATGTATCATTTCACCTTACATGGTTTAAAAGAAATGAAGGACATTCTTTTGCTCTTGATCTTTAATCTAGTTGTGATATTCACGTGCGCACACCAATGTTGAGGATATCGCTTATCATTATCATCTTGGTCAGCTAGGGATTAGAGATTAATCGGAAATTGGCCGATTAATCGATTTTACCGGTCGACTATTAATCAGATTTTTTTTTTGCAAATCTCATGTTCCCAACACTAAAATACACTATATTCAACACTAAAACAATATTTGAAATCAGTGTTACCTTGATTTCTAGCCTTTGAATCCTCGTAAAATGATAAAAAAAATAGGGTTCCGTAACAAGGTCCACAAAACATAAATAAACATAGTTTTTGCCAACATAGTGCGATGAATAGGTCTAATTTATCTGTAGATTCCCGATAAATCGCTTGTCAGAATGATAAATCGGTTCAAAAGATAAACGGCAAAGATAAGGCATAATCTTATCGTTCACCCCTCGATTAGCAATAAATCGGAAGATTAATCGGTGAATCGGAAGATTTCTTGAACAGTGGCGCACACAATGATAAAATAGCATGTTTGTTTTATATCTGTTTGCCCATACTATGTTCATCCTACTTTAAACCACGTCTCTTTATCCTTAGATGTCAACGAATGTGAGGAAATAGGCAATACAGTAGGCATGCTACATGGACATATGTTCCGAAAGTGATTTTATTATGTAGTTGGCACTACAATACATGCTAATGTATTACAGTAGTTCACCAAAATAAGTTATGTATAAACGTGTAACCTACTTTGTTTGTTTTTGTCCCATTAGTAACTTATCTGGTACACTAATCTACAAGTTCATACTTTCAGCAAGCTATGGAACAAATGATTGAACAGCCACAATCACCTGAAGGTGACGAGGCTACCATAGGCACAATGTCACCTCTTGCTATAGTGCATCAGTATCTCTCCACTAACAGTGCAAAAAGCACCTTCCTGCATAATTCTGGGTTGGTTGTCAAGGTAACCTATTCCAAATCGCCTACTGAACAAAATCTTCCGGCTAGACAGAGTGATATATCTGTGCTCCAGACACAAGTCCAATCCCTAATGGACGTCGTTTCGAAAACAAGAATAGTGGTTGACAAACGTCGTCAAGATATGAATGGTTTTGAAACCAGACTATCATACATTTGCTTCGTTGCTCAAGAGAAATGGCAGAAAAGGGTGAAGGTCGTGCTGCTCCATCAGATCTACAGCCTGAAACATTAGCACTCAGGTCAAATGATATGTGCTTCTATACATATGATGGTGCTTTTATCTGCAAGGACTGTAAACTTTATGCCAACGGGCCTTTTGTTGTATGGTTGGAATTTATTTTTTGTGATACAACATTTATGATGCTGCCAAAGGCTGCAGTAATTACGACGCTATTTTTGTATAGTGTAGGTTTATCTTAGTAATGTATTCGGCCAAAAGCTTCGTAGGAGCCCAACATGCCAACATTCGTCGGACCCATTCCAATTGGGCTAAAAATGATTATGGGACGAAATTTGCATGTAGCCCACCAAAACTATCTGGGCCTAAATCAACATAAGCTTTCATATTTTTCTGGTAGGCCTATGCCCATAGTGGGCCTTTAACAGGCCTAAACATAATTTGGGCCCTCAGTGACAATAGGTCGTTTACAGGTGTAAATATCTTGAGCCCATAAAAAACACGGGCCTTTAATAGGCCGAAAGTGAGATTGGGCCCTGATTGTGCCAAATAACCCACTCGTCTTAGCAGGCCGAAATGGTGGCCCATTTACAATGCGGATCTTTCACAGGTCGAAATTCGGACGGGCCGTAAATGCGCCGACCTAATACATGGGCCTTTAACATGCCAGAATTTCAATCGGGCTTAATTAGCGTCATTTTTATATGGGCCATTAATGGGCCTCATGTGACGTTGGGCCACATATGGCCCATGGATTTCGTCCGACGTTAACAGGCCGAAAATCACAACAGGCGGAAAGTGGCCCAAATCTATAGTGGGCCTCTAACAGGCGAATGTCAGACATGGCCGAAAATGACCCAAATACTTCAGGTCGTTTATGGGCCGAAAGTTTCAATGTCCTATTAATGGGCCCAAATGAAGAAGGGCCTTTAACAGGCCGAAAATACACTGGGCCGTAATTTTGCCCATATACTTAGCGGACTGTTAACGGGCCAGAAGTGACCATGGGCTGCGATGATGACAAGTTTAGGACGGGCCGTTGACGGGCCGATTTGACACTAGCCGTACGGGCCTTAACTGAGAATGTTGGGCCTTTAGCTGGGCCGGCCCATTATGGTCTGCAAAATCTTGTGGGCCTTTAGCTAGGCCGACCCATTATGGTCCGCTAAATCTTGTGGGCGTTTAGGTGGGTCGGCCCATTATGGTACGCAAAATCTTGTGGGCCTTTAGCTGGGCCGGCCCATTATGGTCAGGCTAAATATTGTGAGCCTTTAGTTGGGCCGGCCCATTTAAACTTTATGGGCCACTTTTGGGCCCGTCCACGTGTCAACATATCATAGGCCCATCTCAACTCTTCGGATGGTCGCACTGTGCCAGCGCGAGCCGACGCGTGGTTCCGCCGGCCAATGAGAATTTTACATGTGGAAAATCGGCATTGGTCGTGGCTGTTAGCGGGTTATCGGATCCAAAACCGGAGCCGATAGCCTAACGACGCTTAACGGCGTCTAGTTACGGTGGATGCCACGTGTCGGTCACCCTTGACAAAATCACTTCTATGACGCATGATTTATCGTCATGGAAGTGGACACTTCCATGATGATAACTTTCATAATGTCATGGAACACTTCTACGACAACACAGGTATGACTATCTTGATTCTGTCATATAATCGTCATGGGTGTACATGCATGACAGAAAACGTGACCTACTGTGACAAACACGTATCATCCTGGAAGTGTATTTTTTGTAGTGATATTTCATTTCCATATTAAGGAAGCCGGATTTCATAATTGAAATACATCAGATTATAACATGATATAGCTTCAGCACTCAGCTACCCCATTACACAACTGCACCAGCACCAAGTTTCACATGCAACAGCTAGAACCTTTTGAAATTAGCATCATAGACGGTACATAGACAAATGCATCTCATCTGGAAAACTGCTGAAGCAGAACGCGAATATTGAGCCTTCATTCATGTTGAAGGTCTTTGCAACTTTAGGCCAGTGCCTGTGGATGATTGACCGTCCATCCTTCGTCCTCTTCAGGAACACTTCAATATTGAACCGTGGATGTTGTATGAAAACCTTCCTCGCCTCCTGACCATAGAGGTGGTTTGAGAGGTAATCATTAGTGAACTGCTTTGGAAAGTCCTGAAACAAGGATGTGCATAAATATCTTTTCTATATTGGAAATGGGGCAAAGGAATAAAAAAAGGCAAGGTATCATAGTTAGTACCATCTTGTAGTGAACTGATGTCTTCTTCATTGTGCAGACAAAGATCTTGTTCTTTTTTGTCGCTAATTTCTTTATCCTAACAATCTTTCTGAGTTTCTTGACTTGATTGATATTCATGGACAACTCATTTCCCCATATGCAAAAAGGGTTGAACAATGGGTCGAAACCTCTGACAGCAGGACCTACATGTGCAAGACCAAATTGTTAAAATCCTAAATATTAGAATGGTTCCTACAATTCCACAATAATGTGCTATTAGACAACGGACCATACATGTGCTAACCTCGATTGTAAACCTCGGTGCTTCCCATTGTTTCCTTGCAACACATATGAGGTAGTTAGTCATCAGGTTAAGTAAGGGTTCGCATGCTACCAGTAAAATATGTTGATGAAAAATAATCACATTGCAAATTCATTAGATTAATTCAAGCCACATGGAAAACTGAAAGTGCAACTATCCCTAGGTGGTTTTGGTAATTCATAACAACATATAGCTCATTGAGCTAATGCTATTCCAAGACTATTGTTTCAGGAAAGCTCAATGAATGGCATGGCATGGATGATGAAAGTGGATCCCTCAAAATACTAAGGACAAAGGATTGGCTCAAGCTCAAAAGCTCAAGACTCTTCATTTTACATTTTAGTGATCCCAGATCACATTGAGTCTATAGGAAAAGCCAATACTATCAAGAAGAGATGAGGTGTTGCTTAATGAGCCTCTTGCCTCATGGGCTTAGTGATATGCTCCAAAACCCTCAACTACTTTCCCACATCCACAAATGACCTAAACCTAAAGCCAAAATCGGTCACACCGATTCTTTCTATCTGGCGCCACCGATTCCAAAAGTCATAGCCACTGCCACAAACTCTAAGCAAATCGGTCTTACCGATAGGGATCTCGGTCTCACCGAGATGGGGTTGCAATCTCTCTGTTTCCCTTCGTAACGTGTAAACTCTCTGTTTCCTTTTTGTAATATTTCGGTCTCACCGAAAAGAGCAAATCGGTCCCACCGAGTTTACCTGACCAACTCTCTGGAAAGCTTATTACCAAATCGGTCTCACCGAGTTTGTGTAATCGGTCTCACCGAGATTACGTTATGCCCTAACCCTAACCGAATCGGCCTCACCGAGATGCATGTCAGTCCCACCGAAAATCACTAACGGTCACTAGGTTTACTAAATCGGTCCGACCGAGTTTAACTATTCGGTCCCACCGAGTTTGGTAAATTGTGTGTAATGGTTAGATTTTGTGTGGAGGCTATATATACCCCTCCACCTCCTCTTCATTCGTGGAGATAGCCATCAAACTAAACCTACACTTCCAACTTACCATTTCTAAGAGAGAACCACCTACTCATGTGTTGAGGCCAAGATATTCCATTCCTACCATATGAATCTTGGTCTCTAGCCTTCCCCAAGTTGTTTTCCATTCAAACCCTCTTTCCACCAGATCCAAAACCTATGAGAGAGAGTTGAGTGTTGGGGAGACTATCATTTGAAGCACAAGAGCAAGGAGTTCATCATCAACGCACCATTTGTTAGTTCTTGGAGAGTGGTGTCTCCTAGATTGGCTAGGTGTCACTTGGGAGCCTCCGACAAGATTGTGGAGTTGAACCAAGGAGTTTGTAAGGGCAAGGAGGTCGCCTACTTCGTGAAGATCTACTGCTAGTGAGGCAAGTCCTTCATGGGCGACGGCCATGGTGGGATAGACAAGGTTGCTTCTTCGTGGACCCTTCGTGGGTGGAGCCCTCCGTGGACTCACGCAGCCGTTACCCTTCGTGGGTTGAAGTCTCCATCAACGTGGATGTACGATAGCATCACCTATCGGAACCACGCCAAAAACATCCGTGTCTCCAATTGCGATTGAATCCTCCAAACCCTTCCCTTTACTTTCTTGCAAGTTGCATGCTTTAATTTCCGCTGCCTATATACTCTTTGCATACTTGCTTGAATTGTGTGATGATTGCTTGACTTGTCCTAAAATAGCTAAAATCTGCCAAACTCTAAAATTGGGAAAAGGTTAAGTTTTTGTTGGTTAAGTAGTCTAATCACCCCCCCTCTAGACATACTTCAAGGTCCTACAAAAACCTATTTATCCAAACCAAGCATGATTAAGAACTAGGAAATATAGCACTTGTATATGTTTCTCATGTATTAAGTGCAACCAAATTTGATTTATTCCTCACATGCACAACAATACAAAATTCTACCCATGACAATTGGACATCGCATTGCAGAATTGAACCAAGTAGTTAACTAAACACCACAAAAAATGAACCAAACACTAACTGAGCACCACATGCACAATATAACATACTCCTAATAGAAGATCAGACAGTTAATCAAACCAAGCATGCTTAACAACTTGGAAATATAGCAATTGTATTTGTTTCTCATGTATTTACTACAACCAAATTCAATTTATTCCTCACATGGTATACAATAACAGAATGCACCCACATGAATTGAACATCACATTGCAGAATTGAACCAAACAGTTAACTAAACACCACAACAAATGAACCAAACGTTAACTGAGCACCACATTACACAATATAACATACTACTAATAGAAGATCAGACAGTTAATCAAACCAAGCATGCTTAACAACTTGGAGATATAGCAATTGTATTTGTTTCTCATGTATTTACTACAGCCAAATTAAATTTATTCATCACATGGTATACAATAACAGAATGCACCCACATCAATTGAACATCACATTGCAGAATTGAACCAAACAGTTAACTAAACACCACAACAAATGAACCAAACGTTAACTGAGCACCACATTGCACAATATAACATATAACTAATAGAAGATCAGACAGTTAACCAAACCAAGCATGCTTAACAACTTGGAAATATAGCAATTGTATTTGTTTATCATGTATTTTGTCGCGAGGATAGGCATCGGGTAGCTTCACCCACACTTAAAGATATTTCAAAACACCGGGGCAAGCCGAGCCCCTCAGGCCGACTGGTCTCGCGGTCGGCTTCCAGAGCCGGCTGGTGCCACGTGCTCGGCCTCCAGAAGACGGCGCGTTCCCATAAGGCGGCGTGGGTGCGGGCCGGCCTCTAGCAGGCGGCCCACCCCTCCCTCGGATTCTGAGCACGACCAAGCGACAAGCTGGGGCATGGCAACAGTGCCCCATGCTCCCCCCAAATCCAGGCACACATGGCTACAGTAAGCGCCACCAGGCGGCTGCCGACCCGCCCGACGCGGCACTGTAGACATGTAGCGCCCGACACGGCCTCCGTCAGCACGGACGACGCTACAGTAAAGAGTCGTCGACAGGGCCCGTAGGAGGCGTGCCCCACCTGTCGACCAGATTCTCAGCAGCCGGCGGGGCCCTCCAGAGGCGGGCCCCAGCATCCGGCTAAAAGGATCGAGAAGAGGGGTCTAAAGGGGGGAATTAGACCCTCAACAAACAAAGTTGGCAATTTCTAAGTTTTTCAAGTTGAGGTGGTAGATTAACACAACTTCAAGCATACACAATACAATTCTAGCAAGCATGCAAAGAGTATATGAGCAGCGGAAAGTAAAGCATGCAACTTGCAAGAAAGTAAAGGGATGGGATTGGAGTGTGCAAACGCCGTTGGAGACACGGAGATTTTTGGCGTGGTTCCGATAGGTGGTGCTATCGTACATCCACGTTGATGGAGACTTAAACCCATAGAAAGTAACGGTTGCGCGAGTCCACGGAGGGCTCCTCCCATGAAGGGTCCACAAAGTAGCAACCTTGTCTATCCCATCATGGCCATCGCCCACGATGGACTTGCCTCACTAGGGTAGAACTCCACAATCTTGACGGAGGCTCCCAAGTGACACCTAACCAATGTAGGAGACACCACTCTCCAACAGGTAATAGATGGTGTGTTGTTGATGAACTCCTTGCTCTTGTGCTTCAAATGATAGTCTCCCCAACACTCAACTCCCTCTCTCGGATTTGGCTATGGTGAAAAGATGATTTGAGTGTGGAAAGCAACTTGGGGAAGGCTAGAGATCAAGATTCATATGGTAGGATTGGAATATCTTGGCCTCAACACATGAGTAGGTGGCTCTCTCTCATAAAATGAGTAGTGGAAGTGTAGGTTTGTTTTGATGGCTCTCTCCATGAATGAAGAGTTGGTGGAGGGGTATATATAGCCTCCACACAAAATACAGCCGTTACACACAGATTCCCAAACTCGGTGGGACTGAATCAGCAAACTCGGTCAGACCGATTTAGGTCAAAATGTGAACGTTAGGATTCTCGGTGGGACCGATATAGTCATCTCGGTGGGACCGATGTGCACGGGTTAGGGTACAACCTCAACTCGGTTTGACCGATTACTCAAACTCGGTGAGACCGATTTTGGTAATAAGTAAAAAGAGGATTGGTCAAGCAAACTCGGTGGGACTGACATCACAAACTCGGTTAGACCGAAACTATTGAAATAGATCACAGAGAGTTTGCAGGCCCATCTCGGTGAGACCGAAGTGACTAGGGTTTGGCAGTGGCTGAAGAAGATGAACTCGGTGGCGCCGGATGGATCAAATCGGTGGGGCCGAGTTTGACATTTAGGTTTAGGACATATGTGGATGTGAGAAAGTGGCCAAGGGTTTTGGAGCATATCACTAAGCACTTTGAGAAAGCAAGCCATTAAGAAACACCTTATCCCCTTTTAATAGTATTGGCTTTTCTATGGACTCAATGTGATCTTGGATCACTAAAATAGAAAATGCAAAGTCTTGAGCTTTTGCCAATATTTGTCCTTAGCCTCTTGAAAGAGTTCCACATCCTCTTGTCCATGTCCATGCCACTCCAATGTTGAACTTTTATGAAATGCACTAGGTAGAAGTATTAGTCCAACAAGAGATATGTTGTCATGAATTACCAAAATCACCCAGGGAGCACTTGTGCTTTCATCGGCGGAGAACCCGACCACCATAGACACTGACAGCCGGGTCCTACCACCCAGCCATATTACCATTGTACCCCTGGGGGTTGGCCTATAAATCCCCCAGGCCTCACCTATGCAAAGGGCTCGAACCTCATTCCACACACACCACAGCTAGGGAGAAGAGAGAGCTAGCCTTGCCCTTCTTCCTCCTCTAGCAATACAGCTCTAGGAGCACCCTTGTACTCTTTGTGATTATAGTTATCATGCAGAGACCCTGTAGAGCAGGAGTATGGGTTTTATCTCTCCGAAGAGCCCTGAACCTGGGTACGTCTCATCTATGCCCGAGCTCGTGCTCACTCCCGACGACATTCTTGTGGCCCCACCCACAATAAGCCACCCCCTGGCATCTGACGTGAGATTACCATGACAGTTGGTGCCCACCGTGGGGACATCCACGGCATTGGCCAGAGACGTTATGGATGGGAATCCTTTTCCTCTCTGGCGAGCACGTCGCGGCTGGTGCGATCAGCCAGCCCGATGCGCCCGCCTGCGCCAGCCTCGGCGCATCGCCCGCTGAGGTGGCTGCCTCCCCTGCGAGCGGCCTCGACGACCTCTTTGGCAAGCTCTCCCTCGTTGATGCGGCCACCACCAACGACTTCACCAGCAACATGGTGGTCGTCGATAATCCACTCCCTCCTGCCGCCAGCGACGCTCCTGCCGGCGTGCTCAACGCCAACGCCTTTGCGGAGCTGATGGTCATTGGCAGTAGTCAGGATGCTGGTGGGTCCAACCAGGACTCGGTGGAGGCAGCCATACACGCCCTAGCGACTCATGTCCATGCTGATGCCGGCCAAGAGGAGCGGGAGGAGTTCCGCGTCAAGCTCTTCAACATTGCCACCAAGATGGCGGCGCTGAAGCGCGGCACTGAAGCCACTCAGCGCAAGATCGACCATGTGGTTGGTGGCACGCCAGCTGCAGCCGAGCTCAGCCGGGCCGGTGCCATCCGGCAACGCGGCGCTGCGATCGCCAGCATGCTGGGAATCGTATGCCCCGTCTACGAGACCTCGGCGCAAAACATGTGCGCTGCCTAGGCGGCCGCAGATCAACTTGAGCACCTGGAGGGTGATGAGTGGCGCGTCCAGATGGAGCACCTCCAGGAGATCCTCAATGCTGCGAACGCGCAACATGAACATGTGTAGATCGCGAAGGTGCCATACCTTCGGTGCTAGGATCGGTCGGATCGTGAAGACGTACGACTACATCAACCGCGTAGTCATAACGCTTCCGCTTTCGGTCTACGAGGGTACATAGAGATCACTCTCCCCTCTCGTTGCTATGCATCACCTTGAGATAGATCTTGCGTGATCGTAGGATTTTTTTTGAAATTACTGCGTTCCACAACAACAATAACAGAATGAACCTACAACTATTAAACATCGCATTGCAGAATTAAACCAAACAGTTAACTAAACACCACAACACAAATGAACCAAACGTTAACTGAGCACCACATTGCACAATGTATAACCAAACCAAGCATGCTTGACAACTTGGAAATATAGCAATTGTATTCGTTTCTCATGTATTTTGTAAAGATAAATATGATTTATTTCTCACATGGAAGACAATACAAAATTGCAACCTGAAGAATTGAACATCACATTTGCAGAATTGAACCAAAAAGTTACTTGAAGATGACAACTAATTAACCCAACAGTTAATAATTGAGCACCACACTGCACGACATATAGAACATATACATGTTGGGGAACGTAGTAATTTCAAAAAATTTCCTACGCACACGCAAGATCATGGTGATGGCATAGCAACGAGAGGGAGAGTATTGTCCACGTACCCTCGTGAACCGTGGCGAGCGTTATGACAACGCGGTTGATGTAGTCGTCGTCTTCACGATCCGACCGATCCAAGTACCGAGCGTCACGGCACCTCCGAGTTCAGCACACGTTCAGCTCGATGGCGATCCCGGACTCCGATCCAGCAAAGTGTCGGGGATGAGTTCCGTCGGCATGGCGTGGTAGCGATGATGATGCTCTACGGCGCGAGGCTTCGCCTAAACTCATGACGATATGACCGAGGTGGAATATGGTGGAGGGGCACCGCTGCGGCTAAGGAACGATCCGTAGATCAACTTATGTGTTATCCTAGAGGTGCCCCCTGCCCCGTATATAAAGGAGCAAGGGGAGGGGCGGCCGGCCTAGGAGGGGGCGCGCCAAGGGGAGTCCTACTCCTATCGGGAGTAGGACTCCTCCTTCCTGTTGGAGTAGGAGAAGGGGAAAGAGGGGAGAGGGAGAAGGAAAGGGGCTCGCCCCTTGTCCAATCGGACCAGAGGGGGGCGAGGCCTCCTTCCTTTGGCCTCTCTCCTCTATTCCCGTATGGCCCAATAAGGCCCATATACTCCCGGCGAATTCCCATAACTCTCCGTACTCGAAAAATACCGAATCACTCGGAACCTTTCCGAACTCGAATATAGTCGTCCAATATATCGATCTTTCGTCTCGACCATTTTCAGACTCCTCGTCATGTCCCGATCTCATTCAGGACTCCGAACTCTTCGGTACATCAAAACTCATAAACTCATAATATAAGCATCGCCGAAACCTTAAGCGTGCGGACCCTACGGGTTCGAGAACTATGTAGACATGACCTAGAACTATTCTTGGTCAATAACCAATAAGCGGAACCTGGATGCTCATATTGGCTCCTACATATTCTTGAAGATCTTTATCGGTCAAACCGCATAACAACATCGTTGTTCCTTTGTCATCGGTATGTTACTTGCCGAGATTTGATCGTCGGTATCCAACACCTAGTTCAATCTCGTTACGGCAAGTATCTTTACTCGTTCCGTAATACATCATCTCACAACTAACTTATTAGTTACAAGCGCTTGCAAGGCTTATGTGATGTGCATTACGAGAGGGCCCAGAGATACCTCTCCGACAATCGGAGTGACAAAACCTAATCTCAAAATCGCCAACCCAACATGTACCTTTGGAGACACCTGTAGTACTCATTTATAATCACCCGATTACGTTGTGACGTTTGGTAGCACCAAAGTGTTCCTCCGATGGCAGGAGTTGGATAATCTCATAGTTATAGGAACATGTATAAGTCATGAAGAAAGCAATAGCAATATACTAAACGATCAAGTGCTAGGCTAACGGAATGGGTCATGTCAATCACATCCTTCTCCTAATGATGTGATCCCATTAATCAAATAACAACACATGTCTATGGTTAGGAAACATAACCATCTTTGATTAATGAGCTAGTCAAGTAGAGGCATACTAGTTACTATATGTTTGTCTATGTATTCACACATGTATCATGTTTCCGGTTAATACAATTCTAGCATGAATAATAAACATTTATCATGAAATAAGGAAATAAATAATAACTTTATTATTGCCTCTAGGGCATATTTCCTTCAGTCTCCCACTTCCACTAGAGTCAATAATCTAGTTCACATCATCATGTGATTCAACACTAATATTCACATCTGTATGTGATTAACACCCATAGTTCACATCGTCATGTGATCAACACCCAAAGGGCTTACTAGAGTCAATAATCTAGTTCACATCGCTATGTGATTAACACCCAAAGAGTACTAAGGTATGATCATGTTTTGCTCGTGAGAGAAGCTTAGTCAGCGAGTCATCACATTGAGCCGTATGTATTTTGCAAATATTCTATGTCTACAATGCTCTTGCGGAGCTACTCTAGCTAATTGCTCCCACTTTCAATATGTATCCAGATTGAGACTTAGAGTCATCTCGATCGGTATAAAAAGCTTGCATCGATGTAACTCTTTCTGACGGGCTCTTTTATCACCTCCATAATCGAGAAATATTTCCTTAGTCCTCACTAAGGATGTTCTTGACCAATGTCCGATGATCTACTCCTAGATCACTATTGTACTCCTTGCCAAATTCAGAGCAAGGTATACAATAGAGTCTGGTACATAGCATAGCATACTTTATAGAACCTATGGTGAGGCATAGGGAATGACTTTCATTCTCTTTTCTATTTTCTGCTGTGGTCGGGATTTGAGTCTTACTCAATTTCACACCTTTGCAACACAGGCAAGAACTTTTCTTTGAGTGTTCCATTTTGAACTACTTCAAAATCTTGACAAGGTATGTACTTATTGAAAAAACTTATCAAGCGTCTTGATCTATCTCAATATATCTTGATGCTCAATATGTAAGTAGCTTTACTGAGGTCTTTCTTTTCAAGAACTCCTTTCAAATACTCTTTTATGCTTTCCAGAAAAATTCTACATCATTTATGATCAACAATATGTCATTCACATATACTTATCAGAAATGTTGTAGTGCTCCCACTCACTTTCTTGTAAATACAGGCTTCTCCAAAAGTCATATAAAACCATATCTTTAATCACACTATCAAAGCGTTTATTCCAACTCGAGATGCTTGCACCAGTCCACGAGATGGATCATTGAAGCTTGCACATTGTGGCGCCCGATTCAATCATACACTAATCATGCACGCAAATGTATGCGATCAAGATCAAGGACTCACGGGAAGATATCACAACACAACTCTAAAACATAAATAAGTCATACAAGCATCATAATACAAGCCAGGGCCTCGAGGGCTCGGATACAAGTGCTCGATCATAGGCGAGTCAGCGGAAGCAACAATATCTGAGTACGGACATAAGTTAAACAAGTTTGCCTTAAGAAGGCTAGCACAAAGCCGGGATCTGAGATCGAAAGAGGTGCAGGCCTCCTGCAGGATCCTCCTAACTACTCACAGTCGTCGTCGGCGGGCTGCTGCGTAGTAGGGCACCTCCGGTGTAGAAGTAAATCATCGACGGTGGCGTCTGCTCCTGGGATCCATCGTGCAGTCGCAACAACCGGGTAAAGAAGGGGAAAGGGGAACAAGGCAACCGTGAGTACTCATCCAAAGTACTACAAACAAGAACTACACTACATATGCATGGATATGTGTAAAGGGCCATATCGGTGGACTGAATCTGCAGAATGCCGAGAATAAGAGGGGATAGCTAATCCGATTGAAGACTATGCTTCGGCAGCCTCCGTCTTGCAACATGTAGAAGAGAGTAGACTGAAGTCCTCAAGTAGCATCACATAGCAATAATCCTACCGGCGATCCCTCCTCGTAACCACGAGAGAGAGCGACCACGGGTTATATCGGCACTTGGAAGGGTGTGTTTTATTAAGTATCTGGTTCTAGTTGTCATAAGGTCAAGGTACAACTCCAAGTCGTCACATTACCGAAGATCACGGCTATTCAATAGATTAAACTTCCTGCAGGGTGCACCACATAACCCAACACGCTTGATCCCATTTGGCGGACACACTTTTACGGGTCATGCCCGACGCGGAAGATCAACACGTCGCAGCCCACCTAGGCACAACAGAGAGGCCAGCACGCGGTCTAAACCTAAGCGCCGCAGTGCAGGGCCCATCGCCCAATGCACACCTGCACGTTGCAAGGGAGGCTGAAAGCAGAACTAGCCCCCTTAATACAAGAGCAGGCTTACGTTCCAATCCGGCACGCGCCGCTCAGTCGCTGACGTCACGAAGTGCTTCGGCTGATACCACGACGTCGGGATACCCATAACTACTCCCGTAGATGGTTAGTGCGTATAGACCAAATGGCGGACTCGGATCAAATACCCAAATCTCGTTAAGCGTGTTAAGTATCCGCGACGCCGACCAGGGCCAGGCCACCTCTCACCCAGGTAGTCTCAACCTGCCTGCCGCTCCGCCACAAAGTAACAGATCGGGGCCGTCGAGAACCTAGGCCCACCTCTACCGGGATGGAGCCACTGTCCTTTCAGCCCCATCTCCGAACAATGATCGCGAGTAATGTAATAGTGTAAAGTATATAGTATATTCCGTGATCACCTCCCAAAGTGATCACAGCCCAATAATATAGCATGGCGGACGGACAAGAGTGTAGGGTCAGCGATGGAACACTAGCATCCTATACTAAGCGATGGGATAACGGTAAAAGGTAACAACTGATAGTAGCAAGGACAGGCTATGCAGCGATATAAGATTAACGAAAGCGGTAACATGCTACACTACTCTAATGCAAGCAGTATAGAGAAGAGTAGGTGATATCTGGTGATCAAAGGGGGGGCTTGCCTGGTTGCTCTGGCAAGGAGGGATCGTCAACTTCGTAGTCGAACTGGGGCATTAGCATCGTCGGTCTCGGTGTCTAGTGGAAGAAGAGGGGGAAGAACAATGAATATTTACGCAAACAGATGCATGACGACGCATGACAAAGCAATGTGTGATGCTAGGCGTGCCCTAACGCGGTAGTAGGTGGTACCGGCGAAGGGGGGAAACATTTGGGGAAGTATCCCCGGTGTTTCGCGTTCTCGGGCAGATGAACCGGAGATGAAATGTTGCAGGTTTGCTATGCTAGGGACGCGTGGCAGATGAACATGCTGCGTATTCGGATTCGTCTCGTCGTTCTGAGCAACTTCCATGTAGAAAGTATTTTCATCTGAGCTACGGTTTATTTTATATGATTTTCTAAATGTTAATCATTTTTAGAATTTATTTAACTATTTAATTCTAACATTATCCAGAATAGTGCCTGCGCTAGCGTCATCATGGCGTCGGCAGATCAACAGGAGTTAGTAGGGTCAATCGGCGTGTGGGTCCCATTAGTCATCGATGATTAGTCTAATTAGGATTTAATTAACTAACTAGTGATTAGGTTAATCTAATCAGGATTAATTAAGTTAACTAATTTTATTAATTGATATTTTAATTATTTTAAATTATTTAAATATTTGTTTTTAATTCTTTTAATTAATTAAATTTTTAATATTTTATTATTATTATTATTATCCTCTTTTTTTTTAATCCGGGGCGGCCCAGCTGGTGAGGACCCAGCCCAACAGGGCGAGGCGAGCGAGGCAGTATTGAGCGCTTGGATTAGGCGCTGAGCCGGGAGGCCGAGGCCACGGCGATATGGGATGCTGGAGTGGCGCGGCGGGGCGTGCACGCACGAGGCAGCGGGCGAGTGGAGTGGTTGGCGCGACAAGGCTCGGTAGCGTGCCGCGAAACCTTGGTAGCCCGAGCCAGCGAGCGAGGGATAAGGAGAGGTCGGAGGTGGGCGGCGGGGGAGAGGCGCGCGGCCGTGGGCGATCGCAACCAGCGTGGCGGGGAGGGTCTTGTGACCAGTGGGAGAAGGCCAGCGGGTCGTCGGCGCGGTGAGTGCGGGCAGGGACGGAACATAGAGGAGGAGGTGCTCAAGGGAGGGGCGTGGGGTCTAAGCGGTGGGGTTGAGGAGGGCGTCGGGGACGGCCGTCGTGGAGGAAGCCGACCGGCGAGGAGGTCCGCGAGGCGGCGACGGTCGAGGGAAGATGGTGAGGGCTCCGGCGGCGCAGGGGTCGACGTCGGGCTGGTCGGCGACAAAGAGGACGAAGCGATGGCGTCCGTGAGTGGTCCTCCAGCGATGGTGGCGGCAAGGGGCGGCAGGGGTGGCTCGGTGAGGCTTGCGGAGCTCAGGCGGCGCAGGATCGTCGGGTGGTTGCTCGGGGTGGAAGAATGGCGCGAGGAGGAGTTAAATGCGGCGGCGGCTCATCCGCTGGGCAACCGGGTCGCCGGACGGTCTGCGAGGCTCGGCGGGTCCTCGAAGCCAGGGTGGCGGCGATGGGTTGGGCCCGATCCGATTGGATCGAAGTGGGGGCGAGAGGAGAGGTGGGGAGGTTCATCTTTGGGCGAGGGATGGGTGTCGTGGGCTCGTTCCTCGATCCAGATCTGGATCGGGAGAAGCGAGAAGCGGCGTGGGGCGAGTGGGTGGCGGCTAGGGTTGGCACAGGGGAGTGGGGGGTTAAGCGGTGGGGTGGACGGTGGGCAGTGGGCTGGCAGTTGGGCCTTAACTTGCTGGGCGAAGCCCGAAGCGGGGGTTTCTCTTTCTTTTTTTTTGTTAGTTTAGTTTTTCTCTTTTGTATTTTCTTTTCTTTTATTTATTTACTTTTCTGTTTTAAATAATTTTAAATTATTTAGGCCTTTTATAAAAATGTGTTTATTTCATGATAATTATCTATGCAATATTTGACACGGTCCGAACATTTTTGTTTTGAAGTTTGAAAACTTTGTTTGTTTGCCAAAAATCAAATTTGAATTGAATCGTTTTGAACTAGCGAGATTAGCGGCGATGTGGAGGTGACATGGCGTCATAAGTAGAGATTACTGTAGCTTGATTACCCGGGCGTCACAATTCTCCTCCACTACAAGAAATCTCGTCCCGAGATTTAAGAGGGGAGTAAGGGGGAAAGGTCTGGTTATGAAATCCTAATGAATCTTCTCAGTCTTGGTTGCTCTTCCTGAAGAGGTCGATCCATTACCTAGACATCTTCATTTCTCTGCTACAGGTCATCATTGTGATGCCGCCCTTTTCTCGGGAAGTCCAACATACTTACGAATAGGTAAGGGGGTATTCCGGCAGAACGAACCTCTGCAAGGTTGACTATCGGTAGCTAACATCGGGAAGGTGGCGGAAAGTAACTCTCGGCTGGAACTTAAGAAAATATCGAGAGCAAAGTAAGAAGGTACCATGAGAAGTTTCAAGCGGGTAGGCAATCATTCGATGCACGAAACAAAGTGTAAAGGGTCGAAACAATGGTAATAAGTTTTGTATACGATACGAGAATAGATTACTAGGAAAGTGACCCGTGAACTACATACAAAGTCAAGCACGAGGAATAACTTGGGCAACGAGGGTGTCTGGAGAGTCGAGGTTTCGATCTGTGAAACTGTGGGTTATGGGCCCACCATGTGGTTAAAAGTAGGAAGGTCGGTGACATCTTGCACGATCATGTAAGCAAGGCATGTCGGAGGAGAGTCGTGGGTCATGCGGCAACAACATAGGTACCAAGGCGAGGGACGAAGAGAACCAATTTCCTGCTTTCGTTGAAGCGAGGCGGACCAATAGGCAAGGTTCCGTCCATCCGGTGGTTACGGAATGTCATCAACAATAGTAACAAGGTCTTCTTGGCGGAGTTGTACATCGAGGTGTTTGCACAAGCGGTGGATTATTACTGCTTATATCATATAGATCATAGAAAGGTTTAAACAAACCAGCGGAAGGAAAATATGATCATCAGATTAAACAGAACAATGGAAAGGAAAATATGTTTAAACACATATTTCAAGGGTATATCCTTCCCAAGGACAAGCAGAGCAAGATATCCATGACAGGATATAAAGTAGAAAACCATTTAGGTAAGGGGGGAGGAATCTCATGATATTACCCATACAAAGGTGTTAGGATAAATGATAAATTAAATTTAGCATCGTGCTTCAAATGTTCCCGTTGAAAATTGGAGTACCATTGACATGCTTCGAGATAGCATTGACATGGTCTTCAGGTGAAGATCAGACTTTGGAAACACGAAGGATCCATCAGGAATAAGTTGTAGAATAAGTCTTACAATTTCCTCATGGATGAATGGATAACCTTGCTGAAAAGGAATCTATAATGATGGGTCCTCCAGCCGGGAGGGGGGGGGGTGCTATGCATGACATCATGTTACCGGGTCATCAAAGGATCAACATCATAACTCTTGGAAAGTTGTCCCAACCATCATATCTGACCGAGATTCATATCCAATTGGTGTCATGATACGTCAGATTCGAGGTCCGAGAGGAAAAGGTGCAACACAAATCGTCGAAATGACATTGCAAGATCCTCGAGAAATGAACTATGGGGCGGGTTTACGAAGCAATAGTTCATCATTAAACCAAGGAGGGATGAGAAGGTGGCTGATGGGCTCGGTGACAATTCATCGAGAATTCCAAGCGGATGGATTTCCACAATAATGTGAACAAGAAGATGACACTTGTTGATTGAAATGATATAATGTTGTATGCTCGAGGAAAACATACATAATTAAACATTGGTTGAGCAGTGCACCGAAATATGGGTTGGGTTGCGGCCAATGTTAGAATGGTGATTCAATTATCGAAAGACTTAGAATGATCTATCACCCATTCACTTCAAAGCAATAGGGTTGCTAGAAGTTTTGAATTCACGTCATAGCTCAATTGTCGGTAATCCGGTTGAAAACAATCGGGGACCAAGGAATGAGCGAAGATGGCAAGAAGTATTATGATATCAAGAATTCTTAAGAGGTGGTGAAATTCTCACCACATTCTTGGCAAAAAGAGATGGTAATACTCGAGGTAAGGAAGATCAACTGCTGGGTAGCGGGGATCTCAAGGTTTACACAAAACACGAACAAGTTGTGTTGAGCGGAAGGCAATAAAGTGGTCGATGAGAACAGGAATCATCGAGGGCAAGGATGGTATTACACATCATGAATTCAATTGAATTCTTGGAAGAGCTCATAAGGTTGATGATGATCACGACACAATTGTCGAGAGATTTCATGCAGATGTAATCAATCAGCAACGACATCAAGTCAAAGGAATGATGAAGCAAGAGGTTATTGGAACCACGATTCGACACAAATCGAACTCAAGCTTGTTGTTTAAGGTGAAAGGGTATGGCGAGGAAAATCGGCGTAAGCTTAGCTATCGTTGCAAATTGGTGCTCGAGAATAAGGACCAGGTAGCACAGTTAGAATCGTCACGACAATGATATAGCCAAACAGGCTAGGAATGGCGTGATCGGGTACTAAACTTCGTACTTATAGAAGCTTCTTGAAGAGTTGTTGAACCGTAGAGCGGACTCGGTTCAGTTATCGGCGTCTTTGAGTGTTTAATAACTCGAGCCCGTGAAAAATTGGAATCGATGGGAAGGTAGCACTTGATGAAGAACTCATAAAGTTATGCAGTTCCATGATAATCTCGAGATACCAGGGGGTAATACTCGACACAAGATCAAAGTAAAGGTTGGACTGGTGTATTGATCCATAGGAGACAATTGTTTTAACTTGTCCGAGAAATGGAATCAAATAAGAACAATCATGGTTGGAACCACGGTTGCAAGGGATCAATTCACAGATACCATATGTTAGTTATCAAGGAAATAGTTATTACTACAAGAAGCTTCCATGATAGGATATACATCGCGTCCATGGGCATGAACACAAAGTTCAAAATTAGACTCCACTTCCTCAATGCATAATCTTCCGTTCACCTCTCGTATTTGAAGATGACATTAGTTGTTGAAAGTTTTACAGTGCAATACCGGATAAGTATGACTCGTGAAATCTTTGGGGTTCACACCGATGAGGGTAGGTGTTGGTTCAATCCCATCGGGGCTTCTTTCGAACATATACCATAAGCTTCAAGAGTAAATATCACCAGCTCGAAAGCAGAGCATGGTTGACAAAAGGAAAGGATACAATTTACCAAACGCATTATGTATCGGAGAGAGAACTCACAAATTGATTAATTATGAAGGACACTGTTGGATAATAATCCAACAGTGGATATGGCGATCCACAATGGGGCTGATATGAGTAGCAATACCCAATCAGAGGAAGAAAGATTGCAAATGCATCGGTTTATAGAACAGCTGAATAGTTCAACGCTTAATTAGCAAAGTAATTATGATTTTCAAATCAAGGGATCAGGAGCAAATGCTCTGATCAAGAATAGATAAGCTGAATAGACTTAGGGTACAATCAATGACAATTGGATTGGTGAGAACCAATTCGAGTTAAAGAATGGCAGCTCAGCCGGAAGGTAATTTATAAGGATCAATGATGATTGCGTGTATTACAAACATATTGAGTCAATAGACCCAAAATGATAATGACATGGAATGTCAATAAGACTACGAGACTTATGGGATTAACCATAATGCGAGCAAGCAAAATTTCAAGAGCCAAAGGCTCGAGAGGATTTCGGAAGATCGAATAGTATTTTGAAGACTTTTGTGAAACTCATGAACAAGCTGGGGATGGCGGATACTCGACAAGTGCGAGGATTTATTTGAAGGGTATTCATGTTGCAAAGAACTGCTAGGCGGTAGGCACGAAGTATTCTCGGAACAATAGAAAACTTGGGTATCTTATAATAACAAGATCAATGGGGATGATCGTAAGAATGGCAAGTGTAAGTAGTTATCCATAAGGATTTATCGGTGGTCGGGAATACCAAAAGTGATGGGCACAAAGTCTTGAGAGAATATCAAAGAGTATCTCCAAAATCTTCTGGTGCAGTCGGTGACCATCTGGACTGAAGGGCCTCTCCGGGAGCAAGTATTTTCGCGAACCTAAAGTTAGATTTTAGTAAAGAAAAATCGTTTAACCCGGATAGAAGAGAGTTCAGAATCCCAGAGTAAAGGTCGAGGAGTAAAAGATCCTAATACCACCCAATGGCGACGTGGGCCCATGGGCGCACTGACCATGTTAGTAAAAGTTTTGTAATGTCTAGTCTCGACTTGACCAAGGAGTTGGAAGGGGATTCTCTGAGGCGATCGGCTCGATACCAACTTGTGACACCCCGATTCAATCGTACACTAATCATGCGCGCAAATGTATGCGATCAAGATCAGAGACTCACGGAAGATATCACAACACAACTCTAAAACATAAATAAGTCATACAAGCATCATAATACAAGCCGGGGGCCTCGAGGGCTCGAATACAAGTGCTCGATCATAGGCGAGTCAGCGGAAGCAACAATATATGAGTCTGGACATAAGTTAAACAAGTTTGCCTTAAGAAGGCTAGCACAAACTGGGATCTGAGATCAAAGAGGCGCAGGCTTCACTGCTGGATCCTCCTAACTACCCACAGTCGTCATCGGCGGGCTGCGTAGTAGGGCACCTCCGGTGTAGAAGTAAATCATCGGCGGTGGCGTATAGCTCCTGGGCTCCATCGTATAGTCCACGATAACCGGGTAAGAAGGGGGAAAGGGGAACAAGGAAACCGTGAGTACTCATCCAAAGTACTGCAAACAAGGAGCTACACTACATATGCATGGATATGTGTAAAGGGCCATATCGGTGGACTGAGCTGCGAGAATGCCGAATAAGAGGGATAGCTAATCTGTCGAAGACTACAACCGGCAGCCTCCGTCTTACAACATGTAGAAGAGTAGGCTGAAGTCCTCAAGTAGCATCACATAGCAATAATCCTACCGGCGATCCCTCCTCGTAACCACGAGAGAGGCGACCACGGGTTATATCTGGCACTTGGAAGGGTGTGTTTTATTAAGTATCCGGTTCTAGTTGTCATAAGGTCAAGGTACAACTCCAAGTCGTCCTGTTACCGAAGATCACGGCTATTCGAATAGATTAAACTTCCCTGCAGGGGTGCACCACATAACCCAACACGCTTGATCCCATTTGGCGGACACACTTTTACGGGTCATGCCCGCAGCGGAAGATCAACACGTCGCAGCCCACCTAGGCACTGTGAGAGAGGCCAGCCGCGGTCTAAACCTAAGCGCCGAAGTGCAGGCCCATCGCCCAATGCACACCTGCGTTCTTGCGGCGGCAGCGAACTAGCCCCTTAATACAAGAGCGAGGCTTACGTTCCAATCCGGTAGCGCCGCTTCGATCGACGTCACGAAGTGCCGGCTGATACCACGTCGGGATACCCATAACTACTCCCGTAGATGGTTGAGTGCGTATAGACCAAATGGCGGACTCGGATCAAATACTCAGATCTCGTTAAGCGTGTTAAGTATCATGACGCCGACCAGGGCCAGGCCCACCTCTCACCGAGTAGTCTCAACCTGCCTGTCACTCCGCCACAAAGTAACGATCGGGGCCGTCGGGAACCTAGGCCCACCTCTACCGGGATGGAGCCACTGTCCTTTCAGCCCCATCTCCGAGCAGTATCACGGTAATGTAACGATGTAAAGTATATAGTATATGCACTGTGATCACCTCCAAGTGATCACAGCCAATAGTATAGCATGGCGAAGCCGAGACAAGAGTGTAGGGTCCTTGATGGAACACTAGCATCCTATACTAAGCGATAGGATAGCGGTAAAGGTAACAACGATAGTAGCAAGGACAAGGTATGCAGCGGTGTAGGATTAGCTGAAAGCAGTAACATGCTACACTACTCTAATGCAAGCAGTATAGAGAAGAGTAGGCGATATCTGGTGATCAAAGGGGGGGCTTGCCTGGTTGCTCTGGCAAGGAAGGATCGTCAACTCCGTAGTCGAACTGGGGCATCAGCATCGTCGGTCTCGGTGTCTAGTGGAAGAAGAGGGGGAAGAACAATGAATATTTAAGCAAACAGATGCATGACAATGCATGACAAAGCAATGTGTGATGCTAGGCGTGCCCTAACGCGGTAGTAGGTGGTACCGGCGAAGGGGGGGAAACATCCGGGAAAGTATCCCCGGTGTTTCGCGTTCTCGGACGGATGAACCGGAGATGAAATGTTGCAGGTTCGCTATGCCAGGGACGCGTGGCAGACGAACAGGCTACGTATTCGGATTCGTCTCGTCGTTCTAAGCAACTTTCATGTAGAAAGTATTTTCATCTGAGCTACGGTTTATTTTATATGATTTTCTAAAGTTTTAGTCATTTTTAGAATTTATTTAACTATTTAATTCTAACATTATCCAGAATAGTGCACGCTGACGTTATCATGACGTCAACATGACGTCAGCAGTTAACAGGGAGTTGACTGGGTCAATCTGACGTGTGGGTCCAATTCGTCATCGACTGATTAATCTAATTAGGATTTAATTAACTAACTAGTGATTAGGTTAATCTAATCAGGATTAATTAAGTTAACTAATTTTATTAAATAATATTTTAATGTTTTTTAGTTATTTAATTATTTGTTTTTAATTCTTTTAATTAATTAATTTTAATATTTTATTATTATTATTATTATTATCCTCTTTTTTTAATGGCGGCCCCAGCTTGTGAGACCCAGCCAACCAGGCGAGCGAGCGAGGCAGGCGCGATTGAGCGCCGATTAGGCGCTGAGGCCGAGGCCACGGCATGTATAGGGCGCCGGAGTGGCGCGGCGTGGCGGCAGAGGCCATGAGCAGGCAGGCGAGTGGAGTGGTTGGCGCGACAAGGCTCGAGCGCGTCTTGTGAGAACCTGCTGGTGAAGCCTTGACCCAGCAGCGAGGGGAGGGACAAGGAGAGGTCGGAGGTGAGTTGGCGGGGGAGAGGCGCGGCGGCCGTGGGCGGTCGCAACCCGGCGTGTGGCAGGGCCCGTCTTGTGACGGGGCGCTGGGGGCAGGGTCGTCGGCCGCGGTGGCGTGGGCGGGGACGAAACATAGAGGAGGAGGTGCTCACGGGGAGGGTGCGTAGGGTCTAAGCGGTGGGGGGTGAGGAGGGCGTCGGGGCGGCGCGCCGTGGAGGAAGCCGACCGGCGAGGAGGTCCGACGAAGCGGCGATGATTCGGGAAGGCGGTGAGGGCTCCGTGGCGTGAGAAGTCGACGTCGGGCTGGTCGGCAACGAAGAGGCCGAAGCGATGGCGTCCGTGAGGTGGTCCTCGGCGATGGTGATGGCAAGAAGCGGACAGGGTGGCTCGGTGAGGCTCATGAGCTCGAGCGGCGCGCGCGATCGTCGGGTGGTTCCTCGGGGTGGAAGAATGGCGCGAGGAGGAGTTAAATGCGTGGCGGCTCATCCTGACAACCGGTCGCCGGACGGTCACGAGGCTCGAGCACGGGTCCTCCGAAGCCAGGTGGCGGCGATGGGTTGGGCCCGATGCCGATTGGATCGGGGAGGAGTTAGGCGAGAGGATAGGTGGCGAGGTTCATGCGGGGCGACGGGGATGGGTGTCGTGGGCTCGTTCCCTCGATCCAGATCTGGATCGGGGAGGGGCAGAGAGCGACGTGGGGGGGGCGAGTGGGTGGCAGCTAGGGTTGTCTGGGGGAGTGGGGGTTAAGCCGTGGGGTGGGTGGGTGGGTCGGTGGGGCTGGCGGTTGGGCCTTAACTTCTTGGGCGAAGCTTAGAAGCGAGGGGCTTTTCTCTTTCTTTTTCTTTTTGTTAGTTTAGTTTTTCTCTTTTGTATTTTCTTTTCTTTTATTTATTTACTTTTCTATTTTAAATAATGAATTATTTAGGCCTTTTATAAAAATGTGTTTATTTCACGATAATTATCTATGCAATATTTGACCGGGTCCAAACATTTTTGTTTTGAAGTTTGAAAACTTTGTTTGTTTGCCAAAAATCAAATTTGAATTCGAATCGTTTTGAACTAACGCGAGATTAGCGACAGTAACGGAGGTGACATGGCGTCATAAGTAGAGATTACTGTAGTTTGATTACCCGGGCGTCACACACATTTTGTTAGCATCTTTAGGATTGACAAAACCTTCTGGTTGCATCATATGCAACTCTTCTTTAATAAATCCATTAAGGAATGCAGTTTTGACATCCATTTGCCAGATTTCATAAAATGTGGCAATTGCTAACATGATTCGCACAGACTTAAGCATCATTACGAGTGAGAAAATCTCATCGTATTCAACACCTTGAACTTGTCGAAAACCTTTTGCAACAAGTCGAGATTTGTAGATAGTAACACTACTATCAACGTCCGTCTTCCTCTTGAAGATCCATTTATTTAACATGGCTTGCTGATCATCGAGCAAGTCAATCAAAGTCCATACTTTGTTCTCATACATGGATCATATCTCAGATTTTATGGCCTCAAGCCATTTCTCGGAATCTGGGCTCATCATCGCTTCCTCATAGTTCGTAGGTTCATCATGGTCTAGTAACATGACTTCTAGAACACGATTACTGTACCACTCTGGTGCGAATCTTTCTCTAGAAGACCTCACGGTTCGGTAGCAACTTGATCTGAAGTTTCATGATCATCATCATTAACGTCTTCACTAATTGGTGTAGGAATCACTTTGGAACTGACTTACGTGATGAACAACTTTCCAATTTGGGAGAAGGTACAATTACCTCATCAAGTTCTACTTTCCTCCCACTCACTTTTTGAGAAAACTCCTTCTCTAGAAAGGATCCATTTTAACAGCGAATATCTTGCCTTCGTATCTGTGATAGAAGGTGTACCCAACAGTTTCCTTTGGGTATTCTATGAAGACACTTCTCCGATTTGGGTTTGAGCTTATCGGGATGAAACTTTTCACATAAGCATCGCAACTCCAAACTTTAAGAAACGACAGCTTAGGTTTCTTTGCTAAACCATAGTTCATCGGTGTCATCTCAACGGATTTAATGGTGCCCTATTTAACGTGAATGCAGTTGTCTCTAATGCATAACCCCAAAACGATATTGGTAAATCGGTAAGAGACATCATTGATCACACCATATCAAATAAAGTGCGGTTATGACGTTCGGACACACCATTACGTTATGGTGTTCCATGTGGCGTGAGCTGTGAAACTATTCCACATTGTTTTATATGAAGGCCAAACTTGTAACTCAAATATTCTCCTCCACTATCAGATCGTAGAAACTTTATTTTCTTGTTACGATGATTCTCCACTTCACTCTGAAATTCTTTGAACTTTTCAAATGTTTCAGACTTGTGCTTCATTAAGTAGATATACTCATATCTGCTCAAATCATCTTGTGAAGGTCGAAAAATAACGATACCTACCACGAGCATCAACACTCATTGGACCGCATACATCGGTATGTATTATTTCCAACAAGTCGGTATCTCGTTCCATTGTTCCGAACAACGGAGTTTTAGTCATCTTGCCCAAAAGGCACGGTTACAAAGCATCAAATGATTCATAATCAAGTGATTCCAAAAACCCATCAGCATGGAGTTTCTTCATCGCTTTACTGATATGACCCAAATGGCGATGCCACAAATAAGTTGCACTATCATTATTAAATTTGCATCTTTTGGCATCAATATTATTAATATGTGTATCACTACGATCGAGATCAACAAACTATTTTCATTGGGTGTATGACCATTGAAGGTTTTATTCATTTAAGCAGAACAACAATTATTCTCTGATTTTAAATGAATAAGCGTATTACAATAAACATGATCAAATCATATTCATGCTCAGCATAAGCGCCAAATAACATTTATTTAGGTTTAACACTAATCCGAAAGTATAGGGAGTGTGCAATGATGATCATATCAATCTTGGAACTACTTCCAACACTCATCGTCACTTCCCCTTCAACTAGTCTCTTTTTATTATGTAACTCCTGTTTCGAGTTACTAATCTTAGCAACCGAATGAGTATCAAATACTCAGGGGCTACTATAAACACTAGTAAGGCACACATCAATAACCTGTATATCAAATATACTCTTGTTCACTTTGCCATCCTTCTTATCCACCAAATATTCAGGGCATTTCGCTTCCGATGACCATTTCCTTTGCGGTAGAAGCACTTAGTTTCAGGCTTTGGTCCAGCTTTGGGCTTCTTGGCGGGAGTGACAACTTGTTTGCCATTCTACTTGAAGTTTCCTTTTCTTTCCTTTGCCCTTTTCTTGAAACTAGTGGTCTTGTCAATCATCAACACTTGATGCTCTTTCTTGATTTCTACCTTCGTCGATTTCAACATCACAAAGAGCTCGGGAATCTTTTCGTCATCCCTTGCATACTATAGTTCATCACGAAGTTCTAGTAACTTAGTTATGGTGACTACTGAATTCTGTCAATCACTATCTTATCTGGAAGATTAACTCCCACTTGATTCAAGCGATTGAAGTACCGGACAATCTGAGCACATGCTCACTAGTTGACGATTCTCCTCCATCTTTTAGCTATAGAACTTGTTGGAGACTTCATATCTCTCAACTCGGGTATTTGCTTGAAATATTAACTTCAATTCTGGAACATCTCATATGATCCATGGCGTTCAAAACGTCTTTGAAGTCCTGATTCTAAGCCGTTAAGCATGGTGCACTAAACTATCAAGTAGTCATCATATTGAGCTAATAGCGTTCATAACGTATGCATCTGCTCCTGCAATAGGTCTGTCACCTAGCGGTGCATTAAGGACATAATTCTTCTATGCAGCAATGAGGATAAACCTCGATCACGGATCCAATCCATAACATTGCTACTAACATTTTCAATACAATTTTCTCTAGGAACACATATAAAAACATAGGGAAGCAAAAACATAGGGAAGCAACAACGCGAGCTATTGATCTACAACATAATTTGCAAAATACTACCAGGACTAAGTTCATGATAAATTTAAGTTCAATTAATCATATTACTTAAGAACTCCCACTTAGATAGACATCCTCCAATCTTCTAAGTGATTCGTGATCCATATTAACTACACCATGTCCGATCGTCACGTGAGATGGAGTAGTTTCAGCAGTGAACATCACTATGTTGATCATATCTACTATATGATTCACGCTCGACCTTCGTCTCCGTGTTCCGAGGCCATATCTGTTATATGCTAGGCTCGTCAAGTTTAACCTTTGAGTATTCGCGTGCGCAACTGTTTTGCACCGTTGTATATGAGCGTAGAGCTTATCACACCGATCATCATGTGGTGTGCAGGCACGACGAACTTTGCAGCGGTGCATACTCGGGAGAACACTTCTTGATAATTTTTAGTGAGAGATCATCTTAAAATGCTACCGTCAATCAAAGCAAGATAAGATGCATAAAGGATAAACATCACATGCAATCAATATAAGTGATATGATATGGCCATCATCATCTTGTGCTTGTGATCTCCATCTCGAAGCACCGTCATGATCACCATCGTCACCGGTAGCGACACCTTGATCTCCATTGTAGCATCGTTGTCGTCTAGCCAACTATTGCTTCTCGACTATCGCTACCGTTTAGTGATAAAGTAAAGCAATTACATGGCGTTGCATTTCATACAATAAGCGACAACCATATGGCTCCTGCCGATTGCGATAACTTCGGTTACAAAACATGATCATCTCATACAATAAAATATAGCATCACGTCTTGACCATATCACATCACAACATGCCCTGCAAAAACAAGTTAGGCGTGCTCTACTTTGTTGTTGCAAATTTTACGTGGCTGCTACGGGCTGAGCAAGAACCGTTCTTACCTCGCATCAAAACCACAGCGATAGTTTGTCAAGTTGGTGCTGTTTTAACCTTCGCAAGGACCGGCGTAGCCACACTCAGTTCAACTAAAGTGAGAGGGCGGACACCCGCCGGTCACCTTTAAGCAGCGAGTGCTACTTGGCGGTGAAACCAGTCTCGCGTAAGCATCTGGCGTAATGTCGATCCGGGCGCTTCATCTCACAATACCGCTGAACAAAGTATGACATGCTGGTAAGCGGTATGACTTATATCGCCCACAAATCACTTGTGTTCTACTCGTGCATATGACATCTCGCATAAAACCAGGCTCGGATGCCACGGTTGGGGAGCGTAGTAATTTCAAAAAATTACTACGCACACGCAAGATCATGGTGATGGCATAGCAGCGAGAGGAGAGTATTGTCGCGTACCCTCGTGAACCGTGGCGGAAGCATTATGACAACGCGGTTGATGTAGTCGTGCGTCTTCACGATCCGACCGATCAAAGTACGAGCGTCGGCACCTCCGAGTTCAGCACCGTTCAGCTCGATGGCGATCCCGGACTCCGATCCAGCAAAGTGTCGGGGATGAGTTCCGTCGACTGTGGCGTGGTGGCGATGATGATGCTCTCTTGGCGCGAGGCTTCGCCTAAACTCATGACGATATGACCGAGGTGGAATATGGTGGAGGGGCACCGCCTGCAGCTAAGGAGCGATCCGTAGATCAACTTGTGTTGTCCTAGGGTGCCCCCTGCCCCGTATATAAAGGAGCAAGGGGGAGGGGGCGGCCTAGGAGGCGCGCAAGGGAGTCCTACTCTACCGGGGTAGGACTCCTCCTTCCTGTTGGAGTAGGACAAGGGAAAGAGGGGAGAGGGAGAAGGAAAAGGGCTGCCCTTGTCCAATTCGGACCAGAGGCGCAGGCCTACTTCCTTTGGCCTCTCTCCTCTATTCCCGTATATTAATAAAGGCCCATATACTCCCGGCGAATTCACGTAACTCTCGGTACTCCGAAAAATACCGAATCACTCGGAACCTTTCCGAACTCCGAATATATTCGTCCAATATATCGATCTTTACGTCTCGACCATTTGAGACTCCTCGTCATGTCCCGATCTCATCCGGGACTCGAACTCCTTGGTACATCAAAACTCATAAACTCATAATATAAGCATCATGAAACCTTAAGCGTGCGGACCCTACGGGTTTGAGAACTATGTAGACATGACCTACAACTATTCTTGGTCAATAACCAATAGCGGAACCTGGATGCTCATATTGGCTCCTACATATTCTCGAAGATCTTTATCGGTCAAACCGCATAACAACATCGTTGTCCCTTTGTCATCGGTATGTTACTTGCCGAGATTTGATCGTCGGTATCCAACACCTAGTTCAATCTCGTTACGGCAAGTCTCTTTACTCGTTCCGTAATACATCATCTCACAAATAACTTATTAGTTGCAATGCTTGCAAGGCTTATCGATGTGCATTACCGAGAGGGCCGAGATACCTCTCGACAATCGGAGTGACAAAACCTAATCTCGAAATCGCCAACCCAACATGTACCTTTGGAGACACCTGTAGTACTCCTTTATAATCAACCAGTTCGTTGTGACGTTTGGTAGCACCAAAGTGTTCCTCCGATGGCAGGGAGTTGCATAATCTCATAGTTACGGGAACATGTATAAGTCATGAAGAAAGCAATAGCAATATACTAAATGATCAATTGCTAGGCTAACGGAATGGGTCATGTCAATCACATCATTCTCCTAATGATGTGATCCCATTAATCAAATAACAACACATGTCTGTGGTTAGGAAACATAACCATCTTTGATTAATGAGCTAGTCAAGTAGAGGCATACTAGTGACTATATGTTTGTCTATGTATTCACACATGTATCATGTTTCCGGTTAATACAATTCTAGCATGAATAATAAACATTTATCATGAAATAAGGAAATAAATAATAACTTTATTATTGCCTCTAGGGCATATTTCGTTCAATACACAGGAGCAACTGATTGCATGGTAAAATTAGATAGCACAATTCACTAGAATTTCTTAAGGAAAGGCAGGAGCAGCACACGTGATACGTCTCCAACGTATCTATAATTTTTTATTGTTCCATGCTATTATATTACCTGTTTTGGATGTTTATGGGCTTTACTTTACACTTTTATATCATTTTTGGGACTAACCTATTAGCCGGAGGCCTAGCCCACATTGTCGTTTTCTTGCCTATTTCAGTGTTTCGAAGAAAAGGAATATCAAACGAAGTCCGAACGGAATGAAACCTTCGGGAGAGTTATTTTTTGGAACGGAAGCGATCCAGGGGTAGCAACGAGGAAGCCACGAGGCAGAGAGGCGCGCCCTACCCCCCTAGGCGCGTCCCCCCACCCTTGTGGGCCCCTCGTGGCCCCCCTGACGGACTTCTTTCACCTATATATGTCCATATATCCAAAAACCTTCGGGGAGCACAATAGATGGGGAGTTCCACCACCGCAAGCCTCTGTAGCCACCAAAAACTAATCGGGACCCTGTTCCGGCACCCTGCTGGAGGGGGGAACCATCACCGGTGGTCATCTTCATCATCCCGGTGCTCTCCATGACGAGTAGGGAGTAGTTCACCCTCGGGGCTGAGGGTATGTACCAGTAGCTATGTGTTTGATCTCTCTCTCTCTCTCTCGTGTTCTTGAGATGGTACGATCTTAATGTACCGTGAGCTTGTCTATTATAGTTGGATCTTATGATTTTTCTCCCCCTCTACTCTCTTGTAACGGATTGAGTTTTACCTTTGAAGTTATCTTATCGGATTGAGTCTTTAAGGATTTGAGAACACTTGATGTCTGTCTTGTCGTGCTTATCTGTGGTGACAATGGGTTATTCACGTGATCTACTTGATGTATGTTTTCGTGATCAACTTGCGGGTTCAATGAACTTATTCATAGGGGTTGGCACATGTTTTCGTCTTGACTCTCCGGTAGAAACTTTGGGGCACCCTTTGAAGTACTTTGTGTTGGTTGAATAGATGAATCTGAGATTGTGTGATGCATATCGTATAATCATGCCCACGGATACTTGAGGTGAAATGGAGTATCTAGGTGACATTAGTGTTTTGGTTGATTTGTGTCTTAAGGTGTTATTCTAGTATGAACTCTATGATAGATCAAACGGAAAGAATATCTTCATGTTATTTTACTACGGACTCTTGAATAGATCGATCAGAGATAACTTTGAGGTGGTTTCGTACCGTACAATAATCTCTTCGTTTGTTCTCTGCTATTAGTGACTTTGGAGTGACTCCTTGTTGCATGTTGAGGGATAGTTATATGATCAAATTATGTTATTATTGTTGAGAGAACTTGCACTAGTGAAAGTATGAACCCTAGGCCTTGTTTCCTAGCATTGCTATATCTTTTACGCTCACTTTTATCATTAGTTACCTTGCTGTTTTTATATTTTCAGATTACAAAAACCTATATCTATCATCCATATTGCACTTGTATCACCATCTCTTCGCCGAACTAGTGCACCTATACAATTTACCATTGAATTGGGTGTGTTGGGACACAAGAGACTCTTTGTTATTTGGTTGCAGGGTATTTGAGAGAGACCATATTCACCCTACGCCTCCCACGGATTGATAAACCTTAGGTCATCCACTTGAGGGCAATTTCCTACTGTCCTACAAACCTCTGCACTTGGAGGCCCAACAACGTCTACAAGAACAAGGTTGGGTAGTAGACATCAAGCTCTTTTCTGGCGTCGTTGCCGAGGAGGTGAGTGCTTGAAGGTATATCTTTAGATCTTGCAATCGAATCTTTTTGTTTCTTGTTTTATCACTAGTTTAGTCTATAAAACAAAACTACAAAAAAATGGAATTGAGTTTGCCTCATCTGCTTCATCTTTTTAATATCTTTCGTCAGTATGATTGAGGGAGTTCCGGACTAGGGGGTGTCCGGATAGCCAAACTATCATCATCGGCCGGACTCCAAGACTATGAAGATACAAGATTGAAGACTTCGTCCCGTGTCCGGATGGGACTTTCCTTGGCGTGGAAGGCAAGCTTGGCGTCTGGATATGTAGATCTCCTACAATTGTAACCGACTCTGTGTAACCCTAACCCTATCCGGTGTCTATATAAACCGGAGGGTTTTAGTCCGTGGGGCGAACAACAATCATACCATAGGCTAGCTTCTGGGTTTAGCCTCCTTGATCTCGTGGTAGATCCACTCTTGTAACACACATCATCAATATTAATCTAGCGGGGCGTGGGTTTTACCTCCATCAAGAGGGCCCGAACCTGGGTAAAACATCGTGTCCTTGTCTCCTATTACCATCCGCCTAGGCGCACAGTTCGGGACCCCCTACCCGAGATCCGCGGGTTTGACACCACGACATTGGTGCTTTCTTTGAGAGTTCCTGCGTATGCGTCACCGATAGGCTGATGGCTCCTTGATCATCAACCACGGCGTGGTCGGGGTGAAATTTTCTCCCGGACAGATCTTTGTGTTCGGCGGCTTTGCACTGGGCCAATTAACAGCCCATCTAGAGCGAGATCGAAGCTTCGCCCCTGGCGTCGAGTCAGATTTGGAAGTTTAAACTATCTGGCCGATATCGCGGAGACTTGATCTTGATGGATTCGAGCGCAATAACGTGCCGCCTTGTCTCGATGGGCATGACCTAGCTACGCGGCGAGCGGTGCCACAGGCGCACCGTATCCACTCGACCTTTAATCCGTGGCGGATTCCCGATCGAGGGCGAGTGGTTGGACACCGCCTCGGGGCTACAATCTCTCGGCGATCGGGCGAACTCCATCCCTATCGCTGCGAAGACTCCGACTCGAGGGTGCGGACTCCTATCCGGACTCCGAACCCTCAGCGCCCTTGCCCGATCGAATCCGATTGGCGCCCGTTATGGAGTTCACGGCCACGGACATCTTCGGCACTTTCGCCTTTGGGCGACATCCTGAATTCACTAAAGTCTCCCTCTTTATCCGGAGAGCCTGGCGGACTACGGTCGGGAAGATTGGGATCTGACGGCGAAGAAATTCAACGCCCACCCACCACCCACTTGGTAGCGGCTGTCGGCGATCTAACCGACATGCTAAACTACGATTACGAAGACATCGGCGGTATGGGCGGCGATGCGAAGGCGACCAAGACCAGCGCCTACGGGGCCTTTGAAGGCCACCTAGTCATCGACATATACATGGTGGACATCCCAAAAGATGGGAGCGGCGATGGAACAACGAAGGATGACCCCTCAAGAAGCAGCAAAGCGCCCGGCGTCGGCAGACGCCGCTCTAAATCCATAACAGCAGAATGAAGACTCCAGCACGAGAGACAATAATACACGGACAATGCCGAGACAATCCACTCGGCAAGATCCAGTAGCGGGGAAGATGGAGCGCCAGCCCTCACGAGAGGCGGCGAGAAGAAGAGGTAGAGGATTATATGCCTCCCTCAGGAGCGAAGCAAGCCTCGGCGACAGCGAATTAAATCGTGCCGAGAATCCGTCGAACAAGAGCGTTTTAGGCGGGCTTATAGCCCGGGCGAACAGCCTAAAGAAAAGCAGCAACAACTTAGAGCTGATCGGATCTGCTAGCCAGCGGATGGACTAAAGTCCTCGCGGTGAAGAGCATGAGCTCGAGCGCCCTCAAAAGCTACCCTAAGCATAAGCTGCTCCCCGATTAGAGGAGGAGGCTTACGAACCCGCATCACCAGGGAGACAATACGGTGACCGACCACCCGTGGTCGCGACGGAAGAGGCCTCTAGGCCCTTCACTAGAACCGTACCACGGCATCGCTCAAAAAGCACCACGGCCAAAGGGGAGCGCTCCCGACTGCGAGATATATTGGAGGACAAGGCAAGACAATCAAGATCGATCTATGGATCGGCGTGGGCGCCCACGGTACATGGCGACAACCGTCGCGCGGACCTGATAAGTCGGCGGACCGAACAAAACAGACCAAGCTCTTTTGAGCTCCGTCGTGATATCGCCCGATCTGGGCGCCGCACCCACTATGCTTCACAAGCGAAGTAATGGATCATCAAATCCCGAAGGGTTTAAACCCATCAATATTGAATCCTATGATGACACAACAGACCCGTGGTTTGGATCGAAGACTATCTCCTTCACATCCACATGGCCCGCGGTGGCGATCTTCACGCCATCAAATACCTCCCCTCAAGCAAGGACCAACCCGGCATTGGCTCAACAGCTTGCGATAGAGTCAATTGGGAGTTGGGAGGACACTGAAGACGCATTCCTCGATAACTTCCGGGGCACTTATGTCGCGACCACCGACGGCGATGACCTAAGCCACATAATTCAGCAGCCGAGCAGATCGGCGAACAATTACGGACACGGTTCTTAACCAAGAAAAACCAAATTGTGGACTGTCCGGATCACGGAGGCCCTCGCGGCCTTCAAGCATAACATCCATGACGAGTGGCTTGCCCGGCACCTAGGACAGGAAAAGCCGAAATCCATGGCAGCCCTCACATCACTCATGACCGCTTGCTGCGGGTGAGGACAGCTAGCTATGCGCAGCAACAACCTCGGCAAAAATTCTGGCGGTCCGGACTTCAAGGACCGAAATGGCAGGCAGCGTCGTAACAAAAACAAATGCCGCGTGCGGCGACAATATTGAGGATCGGCGGTCAATGCGGATTCAAAGGCTCTAAACCGGTCAGCGGAAAAATCCATTCAAACAAACTACTCCGGGTCCGTCCAATTTGGACCGAATACTCGACCGCTTGTGCGGATACGGCACCCGAAAAGCCAGACTAACCACACCAGCAGGGACTGTTGGGTATTCAACAGCGAGGCAAGTTAATTGCGAAAACAATGACAAGGGCTGCATAGCGATAGCGAGGGCGAGACCCAACCGCCCGAACAATAGAGGGCGAAGGGTTTCCCCCACGAGTGCGGACGGTGAACATGATATCATAGCGCACATACCCAAAAGGGAGGAGGCGTGCACTCGAGGATGTCTCTGCGATGGAGCCGTTGCCCCAAAGTTCAATCCATGGTCCTCCTGCCCGATCACTTTTGACCGAAGGACCACCCCACCAGCATCCTCCATGGCGGATTCGCGCACTAGTCTTAGACCCAATCGTCGATGGATTTCACCTAACGAGTCACGATGGGCGGCGGCGGCAACTGAACCTGCTTTACCGGGATACGGTCGCAAAAATGGGCATAGACCCTCAAGGATTAAACCTACCAAAATGACCTTTAAAGGCGTCATACCAGGTGTAGAAGCCAATTATACAGGCTCAATTACCTTTGGAAGTGGTCTTGGATCCCGGATAACTTCGAGCGAGGAGTTAATCTTGACATAGTCCTGTTCTGCGGCGGCAATCATGCCTTGCTCGGACGTGCAGCGTTTGCAAAGTTCAGCAGCGGTGCCGCCTCACGCATACCTCAAGCTCAAGATGCCAGGCCCTCGAGGAGTCATTACGGTCAATGCAAACACTGAACATTCTCTCCGCGCGGAGGAACATACAAGCTGCTCTCGCGGCGAAGTGCAATGCAGCCTCTTAAGGCAATTCTTGAGTCCGGCCGTTAAGCGGCTGGACACAGCTAAGCACGCCCGGGTAACTTACAACAAGACCACAGCACGTTCGAACGCAGCGTAGCGATGCGGCTAACCCCAGCCCTGCGAAATGTCAAGCAGGTCCTTCGCGTACACCATTACG
Organism: Aegilops longissima; assembly: GCA_021605205.1. Taxonomy (NCBI): domain Eukaryota; kingdom Viridiplantae; phylum Streptophyta; class Magnoliopsida; order Poales; family Poaceae; genus Aegilops; species Aegilops longissima. Next base: position 596,242,382 of record CM038676.1, on the reverse strand, counting down.
CTCTGAAGATACCATGGGCATGGGGAGAGGGGCACGACCACGATAAACCAGACTGCGGCTCAACCACACCAGGGGCTCTCCGTGTATGCGTTCCTTTTTCTTTTCTTTTTTACCTTTTACTTTTTACCCACAGGACTCCGTTTGTCGAAGCCTGTCCGTGGCAGACCTGCCAAACTCACGATGCAACAGCGAGGGAAGGATAAAGGCTACAACGAATATCTGGTGGTCTCCATTACGAGTATTTTCATACACCAATCTGCAGCCTACCCACGGAGAGGACATGTTTAACAGTCTCCTACCTTTCTTATCGCACTATTTGTATTGTTCGCATTAAATAGCAGCACTTATTGAATAAAACAATGCAGCACCTTTTTGCTTATAATTGCATTTCTTTTCATACATATGTTCATTCACGACATGTTGCATCCGTACACTTTAGTGCGGCTAATATACACCGAGGGCTTATGTTTCCCGCGATTGGTGTGATGAGTCCGAACACTTTCACAAGTCGGCACCCGAACTTATAGCACTATATGCATCGGCTCGAATCATGTCTTGGGTCAATAGTTTGGTTTGCCCGGCTCCGTGTTTTGGTACCTTCGTTCCGTTATATCGGCTAAGGTAGCACCGGAGAACCACTGCGATTCCGCCCGATTCGGTTGGAGTTAACGCCTCGGTGGAAAGCTAAAACTGATCGTCATGATGAGGCGAGAGACGATCGCTGTTAGAGAGGTTTTTGCGAGTCCTTAAAGACTTATGCGCTTAGGCGAGGCGGATCTTGTCCGGCCAAAGGCGTGGATAAGCGCCCAATTGACCTTCGAAGACTAGGGGCTTAGCGAAATTTAAAATTATAAATTCTATGGCTAAGTGAGAGTGTTCAAGCATTATAAGTCCGGTTGCCTTGTTCCTGTGTTGGCGCCTCCTAGATGGACCCAAAAATGGGAACAAGAGTGCTCAAGTTTATCCCGAACACCCCACACTTTCGTGGCATGGGGCTGAAGCCGACGACTTGCCATCTCTCAGATTTGATAAACAGCCGCCTGAAGGTAATATTTTAAATTAACAAGCGTTGCTTAAGCGCTTATGAACTAAGTTTTCAGCGCACAGGATAACAAAATCTGAGTCTACTCAAATATTACATCTTTGGAGCACTCACCGGCAATAATGCTGGCGCCCTTGACACACTCTTATAATACATCTCGGGCGTGCGATGCTCCTTGCCCTCTGGTGGCGGGTCCGTCACAAGCTTCGGCATCCATCTTGCCCCAGTGCACCTTTGCGGGCAAGGGCCCGCCAGGCACCCTCAATACAAGTGGAATGCTTGATCACTTCAACCCGCAGACACGCATCCATCAGCCGCCCGCACCAGGCAAGTAGCTCCCGGCATGGCCTCCTTAGGCCACGACCGAACTATGAGGCCCTTCATGGCCTGTTCGGCCGCCTTGTGAGCTCGACCAGCTGCTTGACTGGTCGCTAAAAACACGGATGTCGGCCTCGACATCTTGAGACCGAAGACCTTCTCCATCAAGCTCCCTCCTCGGCCCGGTAGAATGCGGCAGCATCGGATGCGCTGCAAGGAAGATCTGCGAGCATACAGAGCTCGAGTTGGGTAAGAAACAAGTAATTAACACTCACATGCTTACTCTGCATGAAAAATGCCTTACCGCTGCTATTTTCTTCACCGCCTCAATCTCCTAGAGGCCTTATAAACTTGGCCTTAGCGGCTTTGGCACTCTCAAGAGCGTTGCAAGCTCGGACTCTCGAGTCTTGAGTCACGCTCCAAGCTCTCATGTTTTTCACGAGATCCTGGAGCTCTTGCTGTACCTCCGCCACCCGCACCTCCTGCTTCTCTCGCTCGGTGCGCTCATGCACCGCATTGCATCCGGCATGCGACCGCCTCCTCCTCAGGTCGCCACCTCGTTAGTGGCCCCTACAATACCCACGTTATCCTTGTCATTTTCTTGCAACCAAATCCTTTTACATGAGGTACAATTTTCATAAGGTATTACTCACCTTCTTTTCCTCGAGCTACTTCTTGGCATGGCGAGCTCATTCTCGGACCGCTCGAGGTTTCCCTTCAAAGTATTGACCTCCATGATCGGTCTTGGCGGAGGTCGACACCACAACTTTGCAATCCCATATTGACATATTTTTATATGACTCCTGCGTTTATCTTTCTAAAGATCCTCGATCCGGCTTTTCTTTCGAACACGAACCGAGCATCGGGGCTCTTGTCTATGCGGTACCATTTTACATATGTTGAAATTTCTTACCTCAAAGCTTTGTTAGAAGGCTCTGCGAGGCTTCGGTCAGCCCGCTCTTGGCGAGCTGAACCTTCGAATCACCGCACTCATAACGGTGCGGTGTTCCTCTTTCGATGGGCTGTTGAGCACCTCCAGCCAAATTATCCGGCACCTCCGGTTGGGCGGGAGGCAGCCGGCGTCTCGGTCTTGCCCTTCTTACAAAGAATTCATGCCGGACTCGGAGCCACTGTAGCCTCCGGGGCTGAGTGTGGCCTTGGGTAATTAAGCTTCTGATAACCCGCACTAATGATGCCACGTCACCTCGGCTACTGTTGACAAATCTCGCGTTAGTTCGAATCCGATTCAAATTTTCAAATTACAATTAGCAATAAAAGTTTTCAAAATTTAAAACAAAATTGTTAAATTGGTTGCTAAATATTACAAAGGTAATTGTGGTGAAGTAACCACATTTTTAGAAAATGCCTAAGCAATTTTAAAATGATTAAAAAAATAAAAAATAAATTGCTAAGAAAAGAAAAGGCCCCCCCCTGGGCCACCCGGCCCGACCGTGCAGACCTACCAGGCCCGGCCACCGCCCGCCCCCGGCCTATAGGCCTCCCCCGACCGCTAACCTAATCCCTCACTCCCTCGCCGCTCGGATCGGGATCGATCCCCCCCCCCACGTCGCCCCACTCCCCTCCTCTCCCGATCCAATCGGGATCGGACCGTCTTGCCACCGACCCCTCCCGTCGGCGACCCCACCCCCATGCCGTTTCCCACGCCCGGCCCCCGCCGCCTCGCTCCACCCTCCTCCTCCTCACCGCCCGAACCGCCCTCCCTCCCCTCCGCGCCCCCCCACCACAGGCAGCGAGCCCGGCAGGCAATCCAGCTCGGCCTCGGCCTCCGACTCCCCCACAGACCTCGCCCGGACTCGCCCGCTCATGATCTGCTCCCCGGCCGCTCGTCCCGGCGCCCTCCTCGCCCTCCTCCACGCAGGCTGCCGAGACCACTGCACCCCCCCGTGAGCTCGACCTCCTCCCTCCCTCCCTCGTCGCAGCGTTCCCCCCTCCCTCCCGGCTCCCCGGCTCCAGCGCGCCCCCTCCCCGTCTCCCCTCCTCGCTGCCCGTCTGGGATCCGGCCCGAGGCCTCGGCAGCCCGGCTCGCCCGACCACCGCGCCTCCTCTCCCCTTCCTTCTCCTCCCGTCGGCCGATCTCGTCGGCCGCAGTGCAGCCCCGACCCCCCCCGCGCTCCTCGATCCCCCCCCTTGCGAGCCCCGCTCGGCCAGGACCCCGTTTCCCCGCCGTCCATGTGCCCTCGGCCCTTGAGCCCAGCCCGGCCATCGCCCCCCCCACACGCGTTGCTGCTTGCTGTGCGTGGCCTGTGGCAACGTGTACTGACCGCCGCCCAGCCGCCCGACCGGGCAGGTCGCCCGATCGGGACACGCCCGCCCCCTCCCATGCGCCCAGCGCCAAGTTGCCCGATAATGTCGTGACTAGGGGCCCCACCCTAAGCGATAAAGGAATGTTTTAAATAAACAGAATCAAAAATGATTTAAAATGAATTAAAAGTAATTAAAACTAATTAACTAAATAATTAATTAATTAATTAATTGAATAATTAATTAATCTAATTAATTCGGATTAATTAAACCTAATCATTAGCTAATTAATTGGGTAATTAATTAAACTAATTAATCTGGATTAATTAATACTAATCATTAGTTAACTTAATTAACTAAGTTTAATTAATCTGATTAGGTTAATTAAGTTATTAGTGTATGACATGTGGGACCCACTGGCGGGGTTGACTTAGTCAACCACATTGGTGATAACGTCGGCATGACCTCATCTTGATGTCATAAATGCTTTTCAAATTAATTAATTAATTAATTAAAATTCCAGAAATTAATAAAACCTTTTATAATTCATAACTTTTAATCCGTGGCAGGATTAAAATAATTTCAACATGAAAGTTGCTTTCGAGCAGCGAGGCGATTCGGATCGCGATCCGTTCGTCCACCGCACGTCTCTAACCTATCGAACCTGCAAACTTTCTCCTCCGGTTCATCATCATCGACAGACGTCCGGGCAGGATAACTTCCCGGATGCTTTCCCCTAAACCAGTACCCTCTTACCACGTTAGAGCACGCCTAGCATCGCTTCTTGGCATGTCATGCATCGTTATGCATCTGTTATCGTGTATTCATTGTTTCTTCCCCTCTTCTCTTGGTAGACTACGAGACCGGCCAGCTGCGGTGGCAGTTCGACTACTGATCTTGGCGACCACTCTCTCTTGCGAGCAACCAGGCAAGCCCCTTTTGATCATCCCGATATCGCCCATTCCATTCTCTTATTGCTTGCACTAGATTTTGCTCTTGTTATTGTTGCTCCTATTACATTGCATAGCCTGCTTTATTGTAACCTGCTTTGTTACCTACACCTTATCCTAAACTGCTTAGTATAGGTTGGTTAGAGACCCATCGGTGACCCCCCACCTTGTCCTTGTTGCCCTGCTTCATCATTGAAGACCCGATCAGCGGGATCGAAGACCGAGCCCGACACGCACATCACTTCCCTTAGTTGCTCGACACTACTAGGTTACTATCAGTACCGGGTGAAACCTCTCAAACGCCGATATTAACCTGTAGTATAGTTATCCGGTTGTGGTCATCGAGGGTGATTTCCTCTTTAACCACTTCCGATCGACTCGTCGTGCAACCCCTCAAGTGTGGACCTCGGGGTGAATCCTCTTATGTTCACCTTGCGATTACATTGAGTGGAATACACGGGGTGATTCCTCGTGTTTTCCCTTGATGTTTGGACTCACGGTTACGGACTGTTACCACGGTTACTTAGAAAGGCAGGTCGAAGGCGAATTACGACCACGAGGGGTACCAGCGTGTAATTGCAGTGATGTGGAGGCGGGTTGACACGGAGGGTGCCGCGAGATACTTACGGCGTGGCGGGCATTCCTAGCCCTTGCCACAAGTCCTCGAGGCGGGCAGCGGGTCACATCTTCGTGAGTTACGCTTGTTACCGCGCGTTCCTAATCCACTACGATTTGGATATTTGATCCGAGGGCCTCGGCACGATAGCACTAACCATCCGTGGGCTAAGTATGGGCGTTCTCGTCGTATACATCAGCGAAGCTTATTAGGCGTCGGCGTCGGGCGGCCTTGCCGCGGATTGGGCTGGAGCGCTGTTAGGCTAGATCGCTTCGGCCGCCCTATAGCGTCAGAGGAGTTCGGGGAGATGGCCCATGACCCACAGGGGCATAGGTTTAGTCCGGCGTCTTGGCCTCTCTATTAAGCCTAGGTCGGGTTGCGGTATTGTTTGACCGAGGCGGGCATGACCACAGAAAGTGTGTCGGCGGAGTTAAGCGGCGTGGTGGGTAAGTTGGTGCACCCTGCGGGAAGAAAACATCTATCGATAGCCTGTCCTCTGATAGCGGACACTTGGAGTTGTATCCCGATCGATACAACTAGAACTGAAACTTGAGATGAGACATGGATATGAGCAATGGATTGCGATGAGATTTGGATTGTGATGATAAGCTGGATAGTATGGCTCGGGATTTCTTTCTCGCAGAGAGTCGAGAAAGGATCTCGGCGAGTTGATAACACTACTGCTACTTTAAGTTATGTTACTCTACTCCTCTTGTTGCTTTGCAAGATGGTGGTTTCGGAAGATGCTAGTCTTCGTTAGGACTAGGCCTTCTCTCTATTCGGCATTCTGCAGTTTAGTCCTTGATATGGCCTTTACACATATATCCATGCATATGTAGTGTAGCTCCTTGCTTGCGAGTACTTTGGATGAGTACTCACGGTTGCCTTGTTCCCCTTTTTCCCTATCTCTATTCGATTGCTGCAATCGGGCGATGGAGCCAGGATCGAGCGCCACCGCCTCGGCGACTACTACTCGGGCGCCTACTACTACGTGCAGCCCGGCGGCGGCGACCAGGAGTGACCTAGGAGGATCCCGGGCGGGAGGCCTGTCCTCTTTCGATCTGTATCCCAGTTTGTGCTAGCCATCTTATGGCACCTTGTTTAACTTATGTACGTACTCGGATATTGTTGCTTCCGCTGACTTCGTCTATGATCGAGCACTTGTATTCGAGCCCTCGAGGCCCTGGCTTGTATTATGATGCTTGTATGACTTATTTTATTTGTAGAGTTGTGTTGTGATATCTTCCGTGAGTCCTTGATCTTGATCGTACACATTTGCGTGCATGATTAGTGTACGATTGAATCGAGGGCGTCTGAGTTGATATCGAGCCATTGCTGTAAGAATCCCCTTCCAACTCCTTGGCGAAGTCGAGTCTAGACATTGCAAAACTTTTACTAACATGGCTGTGTGTCTTATGGGCTGCGTCGCCATTGGGTGGTATTAGGATCTTTTACTCCTCGATCTTTACTCGGGATTACGAACTCTCTTCTATTCGGGTTAAACGATTTTGTTAAAAACAACACTAACTTTAGGTTCTCGCAAGTACTTTCTCCCGGAGAGCCCCTCACTTCAGATGGTCGTCTGCTAATCAGAAGATTCCGAAGATACTATCTGATGTCCTCTCGAGGCCTTGTGCTCATCACTTATGCTATTCCTGACCACCGATAAATCCGTATGGATTACTACTTACACTTGCCATTCATACGATCACCCCCAGTGATCTTGTTATTACAAGATACCCCGAAGTTTTCTCTATTGATCCGAGAATACTTTGTGCCTACTGCCTAGCAGTTCTTTGCCACATGAATACCCCTTCAAATAAATCCTCGCACTTGTCGAGTATCCGCTCATTCCCTGTTGTTCATGTGTTACACAAAATTCTTCAAAATACTATTCGATCTCCCGAGAATCCTCTGGAGCCTTTGGCTCTTGAAATTCTTGCTTGCTTGCATTATGGTTAATCCCATAAGTCTCGTAGCCATATTGACATTCCTTGTCATTATCATTTTAGGTCATTGACTCAATATGTTTGCGAATACCATAATCATCATTGATTCTTATAAGTTACCTTTACGGCTGAGCTGCCATTCTTTTAACGGAATTGGTTCTTGACCAATCCAATTGCCGTTGATTGTACCCTAAGGCTATTCAACTTATCCACCCTAAATCGAGCATTGCTTGATCCCTTGTTTTGGGAATCATAATTCATTTGCATTTGACAATTGAGTTAGTCAGTTGTTTCTATAATTTGATCTCCTTGCATTCTTCTTCCTCTAGATGAGTCTTGATGCTCACATCGGATCCCTTGTGGACCACGGATCCTTTGTTGGATTTTATCGACAACGCCCTTCATATTCAATAACCTTGTGAGCTTTTCCTCGATACATAATGCCTTTGGTAAATTGCATCCTTCCTTTTGCCAACCATGCTCCGCTTTGAGCTAGTGGTATTTACTATTGAAGCTTGTGGTATATGTTTCCGTGTTACCTGCGGGTTGAACCTATGCCTTCCTTTATATGTGTGAACTCGGAAGTTTACACGAGTCATACTCATCGGTATTTCACGGTACAACTTTCAACACTAATGCCTTTATCGGGCGAGAAGTGAATGGAAGGGTATGCATTGGAAAAGTGGAGTCGACCTTGAACTTTGTGTTCATGCCCATGGACACGATGTAGATCTTATCATTAAAACTTCTCTTAAATTAATTATTCCTTTGGTATAAGTTCATCTTATATCAGGGATCGGCCTTTTGCAATCGTGGTTCCGACCATGATTGTTCTTCTTCGATCTCATTTCTCGGACAAGTTAAAACAATTGTCTCCTATGGATCAATACACCAGTCCAACCTTTACTTTGATCTTGTGTGAGTATTACCCCCACGGTATCTCGAGATTGTCATGGAACTGCATAACTTTTATGAGTTCTTCAGTGCTACCTTCCCACCGATTCCAATTTTTCACGGGCTCTGAGTTTTAAACACTCAAAGACACCGATAAATGAACCGAGTCCGCACTTTCGGTTCAACAACTCTTCGATGAGCTTCTATAAATGCGAGTTGGTACCCGATCACGCCGTTCCTAGCCTGTTTGGCTATATCGTTGTCGTGATGATTTTAAGCTGTACTACCGTTCCTTCTTCACGGAACACAATTTTCGACGGTGAATTAACCTTACGTCGATCCTCATCGTCTTATCATTTCACCTTGGACAACAAGCTTGGTATCGAGTTTGTGTCGTACCCTTAGTTCTAATAACCTTTCACGTCGGCATTACTTTGACTTGATGTCGTCACCGATCGATTACATCTTCATGAAGTCACTCGACAATTGTGTCGTGATCACCAACATTCGAGCTCATCCGGGATATCAACTGAAATCATGATGAGAAATACCATCCTTGCCCTCGATGATTTGCATTATCATCGACCACTTTATTGCCTTCCCACCAACACAAGCTTGTTCATGTTTGGTGTTATACCTTGAGTTCCTTGCTACCCAGCGATCGTTCTTCTTTACCTTGGAGTATTACCATCTTAAGAAATTCTTGGTATTGAGATGCTTCTCACCATCACCATTCTTTCTTGGTCCCGCGTTGCTTCCAACGGTGTACCAACAAGTGAACGATGCTGTTTGGATTCTGCCCTTCTAGCAAGCCTCGTGGTTTGAAGTGAAATTCTCAGACTATCGATTATTAAACCACCATTCTGACATTGATCGTGCAACCCAACCCATCGGGCGCACCTTTCAACCAATGTTTACTTGTGTATGTTTTCCTCGAGCATACTTCCTTGTATCATTTGATCCGACAAATGTTATCTCCTTGTTCATTTAAATGTGGAGTCTATCTTTTGGGAGTCTCGGTGAATTGTCGTTGAGTTCACGAAAACCTCCTTGTCCTCTCCTTGGGTTAATGATGGACTCTTGTTAGCGGAATCACATCATAGTTCATTTCCCGAGAATCTTACAAGGTCATCTCGTCAACTTGCGTTGCACCTTTTCTTCTCGGGTATCCTAAGCCTAAGGTATCCACGACACAATCGGATCTGAATCTCGGTCGAGATATGATGGTTGGGACGACTTTCAAGAGTTATGATGTTGATACTTTGATGACCTGGTAGCATGATGTCATGCCTAGCACCCCCCCCCCGGCTGGAAGACCTATCATTTATAGTTTCCTTTTCAGCAGGGTTATCCGTTCATCCATGAGGAAATTGTAAGACTTATTCTACCAGTTATTCTGATGAATCCTTCAGATTCCAAGTCTGATCTTCACCTGAAGACCATGTCAATGCTATCTCGAAGCATGTCGGTGATACTCTGATTTTCAACAAGAACATTCTAAGCCCAATGCTAAATGTTTCTTGCTCAATTATCCGAACACCGTTGTTTGGGTATTGTCATGAAATTTCTCTCCCCTTACCTAAAGGGTTTTCTACTTTACCTCCTATCGTGGATATCTTGCTCTGCTTATCCTTGGGAAGGATATACCCCTGAAATATGTGTTTAAACACATTTTTCCTTTCCATTGTTCGGTTTAACCTAATGATCACATTTTCCTTTCCATGGGTCTGTTTGACCCTTCTTGTGACCTATATAATCTAAGCAGTGATAATCCCCTGCTTAGTTAAGCACCTCGTTGTACCACTCTGTAAGTAAGACCCTATTACTATTGTTGATGACATTCCGGTAACCACCGATGGACGAGAACCTTGCCTATTGGTCCGCCTCGTTCAACGAGCAGGAAAATGGTTCTGTTCGTCCCTCGCCCTTGGTTACTGTTGACCCTCAGAGTCCCCTCTGACATGCCTTGCTTTCATGATCGTGCAAGATGTCACCACCCTTCCTACTTTCAACCCACATGGTGGGCCCATAACCCACAGGTCCACTGGATTGAAACCTGACTCCCCTATACACCCTCGTTCCCAAAGATATTCCTCCCGCGTGGACCCGTATGTAATTCACGGGCCACCGTCATCGTGATCTATTATGGTATCAGACGCAATACTTACTCTCGCTACTCTGAACCCCTTTCTCACTCTGGTTCAGGCTTCGAGCAACTATCTATCCGCTTGGAGCCTATTATGGTACCTTCGTACCTTACTCTCGAGGTATTTCATAAGTTCAAATCGAGAGTTAATCTTATGCTAATTCATGGGTTACCCCCAGTTTGTTTCCCTTAGAAGCATTGTGTCAAGTGGCGGCCCCTTTCTTTCGTAAAATGCGTTGGAGTTCGAAGAAATGATGACCAGTTTATCATGATGCATCGGAATAAAGAATTGAAGACATCAGCGAAGGGATTAACTTCTTGAGAAGATCCCTTAGATTATCGTAACCAGACCTTTCCCCTTGCTCCCTCTTAAATCTCGGGAATGAGATTTCTTGTAGTGGAGGAGAATTGTGGCCTTGGGTAATTAAGCTTCAGATAACCGCACTAATGATGCCACGTCACCTCGACTCTGTTGACAAATCTCGCGTTAGTTGAATCCGATTCAAATTTTCAAATTACAATTAGCAATAAAAGTTTTCAAAATTTAAAACAAAATTGTTCGGTGGTTGCTAAATATTACAAAGGTAATTGTGGTGAAGTAACCACATTTTTAGAAAATGCCTAAGCAATTTTAAAAATGATTAAAAAAATAAAAAAATAAATTGCTAAGAAAAGAAAAGCCCCCCCCCTTTGGGCACACCCAGCCGGGCCGGCTACCAGGCCGGCCCACCGCCCACCGACCGCCCGCCTATAGGCCACTCCCCCAGGCCGCTAACCCTAATCCCTCTCTCCCTCGCCCGCTCGGATCGGGATCGATCCCCTCCCTCCCCGTCGCCCCTCCCCCTCCCTCTCCCGATCCAATCGGGATCGGACCGTCTCCACCGACCCCTCCCCCGTCTGCGACCCCCCCCCCGCCGCCGTTTCCCCCCGCCCGGCCCCGCCGCCTCGCTCCACCCTCCTCCTCCTCCTGCGCCGCCACGCCCCTCCCTCCCCTCGCGCCCCACACCCAGCGACCCGCGGCCCGCCCCGTCCGGCTCGGCCTCGGCCTCCTGACTCCCCACGGACCTCGCCGGACTCGCCCGCTCCCCGACGCTCCCGGCCGCTCGTCCCCGGCGCCCTCCTCGCCCTCCTCCACCTGAGCTGAGACCTGCACACCCCCCCGTGAGCTCGACCTCCTCCCTCCTCCCTCGTCGGCAACGCCCCCCCCTCCCTCCGGCTCCCGACTCCAGCCTCCCCTCCCCTCTCCCCTCCTCGCTCTCCGTGCGGATCCGGCCCCGAGGCCTCGGACCCGGCTCGCCCGACCACCGCGCCTCCCTCTCCCCCTTCCTTCTCCTCCCGTCGGATCTCGTCGGGCGTGGCAACCCGACCCCCAGCGCTCCTCGATCCCCCTTCGCCGAGCCCGCTCAGGCCAGGCCCCTTTCCCGTCGTCCGCCTTGGCGCTCGGCCCGCCTCGAGCCCCGCCTGCTCCCATCGCCCCACCTCACCGGCGTTGCTCTGGCCGGCGGGCGCTGGCCGTGTGCAACCACTTGAGCCGCCCAGCGCCTCGACCGGCCGGTCGCGCCCGATCGAGCAACGCCCGCCTCCCAGGCGCCCGCGCCTGCCTGCGTGATCCGACTAGGGGCCCCACCCCATAAGCGATAAAGGAATGTTTTAAATAAGCAGAATCAAAAATGATTTAAAATGAATTAAAAGTAATTAAAACTAATTAACTAAATAATTAATTAATTAATTAATTGAATAATTAATTAATCTAATTAATTCTGGATTAATTAAACCTAATCATTAGCTAATTAATTGGGTAATTAATTAAACTAATTAATCTGGATTAATTAATACTAATCATTAGTTAACTTAATTAACTAAGTTTAATTAATCTGATTAGGTTAATTAAGTTATTAGTGTATGACATGTGGGACCCACTGGCGAGGGTTGACTTAGTCAACCACATTGGTGATGACATCGGCATGACCTCATCTTGATGTCATAAATGCTTTGAAATTAATTATTTAATTAATTAAAATTCCAGAAATTAATAAAACCTTTTATAATTCATAACTTTTAATCCGTGGCGGATTAAAATAATTTCAACATGAAAGTTGCTCGAGCGACGAGGCGATTCGGATCGCGATCCGTTCGTCCACCGCACGTCTCTAACCTATCGAACCTGCAAACTTTCTCCTCCGGTTCATCATCGTCGGACAGGGCGTCCGGAACAGGATAACCTCCGGATGCTTTCCCCTAAACCAGTACCCTCTTACCACGTTAGGGCACGCCTAGCATCGCTTCTTGGCATGTCATGCATCGTTATGCATCTGTTATCGTGTATTCATTGTTTCTTCCCCTCTTCTCTTGGTGAACTACTGAGACCGATTTGCGGTGGCCGATTCGACTACAGTCTTGTGACCACTCTCTCTTGCCAGAGCAACCAGGCAAGCCCCTTTTGATCATCCCGATATCGCCCATTCCATTCTCTTATTGCTTGCACTAGATTTTGCTATTGTTATTGTTGCTCCTATTACATTGCATAGCTTGTTTATTGTAACCTGCTTTGTTACCTACACTTATCCTAAAGCTGCTTAGTATAGGTTGGTTAGAGACCCATCGTTGACCCCCACCTTGCACTTGTTGCCCTGCTTCATCATTGAAGACCGATCAGCGGGATCGAAGACCAGGCCCGACACCGCACATCACTTCCCTTAGTTGCTCGACACTACTAGGTTACTATCGAGTACCGAGGGTGAAACCTCTGCACTTCCGATATTAACCACAGTAGTATAGTTATTCGGTTGTGGTCATCGAGGGTGATTTCCTCTTTAACCACTTCGATCGACTCGTCGTGCAACCCCTCAAGTGTGGACCTCGGTGAATCCTCTTATGTTCACCTTGGCGATTACATTGAGTGGAATACACGGGGTGATTCCTCGTGTTTTCCCTTGATGTTTGGACTCACGGTTACTTGGACTGTTACCACGGTTACTTGAAAGGCGGGTGCGACCACGAGGGTACCAGCGTGTAATGCGAGTGATGTGGAGCGGGTTGACACGGAGGTGCCCGAGATACTTACGGCGTGGCGGGCATTCCTAGCCCTTGCCACAAGTCCTCGAGGCAGGCAGCGGGGTCACATCTTCGTGAGTTCGCTTGTTACAGCGTTCCTAATCCACTACGATTTGGATATTTGATCCGAGGGCCTCGGCACGATAGCACTAACCATCACGTGGGCTAAGTATGGGCGTTCTGCGTCGTATACATCAGCGAAGCTTATTAGGCGTCGGCGTCGGATGGCCTTGCGCGGATTGGCTGGAACGCTTTGTTAGGCTAGATGCGCTTCGGCCGCCCTGCATAGCGTCTTGAGGAGTTCGGGGAGATGGCCCATGACCCTGGGGCATAGGTTTAGTCCGGCGTCTGGCCTCTCTATTAAGCCTAGGTCGGGTTGCGGCGTATTGTTTGACCGAGGCGGGCATGACCACGGAAAGTGTGTCGGCGGAGTTAAGCGGCGTGGTGGGTAAGTTGGTGCACCCTGCGGTGAAGAAAACATCTATCGATAGCCTGTCCTCTGATAGCGGACACTTGGAGTTGTATCGATCGATACAACTAGAACTGAAACTTGAGATGAGACATGGATATGAGCAATGGATTGCGATGAGATTTGGATTGTGATGATAATGGATAGTATGGCTCTGGGATTTCTTTCTCGCGAGGAGTCGAGAAAGGATCTCGGCGAGGTTGATAACACTACTGCTACTTTAAGTTATGTTACTCTACTCCCTCTTGTTGCTTGCAAGATGGTGGTTTCGGAAGATGCTAGTCTTCGTTAGGACTAGGCCTTCTCTCTATTACGGCATTCTGCAGTTTAGTCCTTGATATGGCCTTTACATATATCCATGCATATGTAGTGTAGCTCCTTGCTTGCGAGTACTTTGGATGAGTACTCACGGTTGCCTTGTTCCCCTTTTCCCTATCTCTATTCGATTGCTGCAATCGCACGATGGAGCCAGGATCGAGCGCCACCGACTCGGCGACTACTACTCTGGGCGCCTACTACTACGTGCAGCCCGGCCGGCGGCGACCGGGAGTGACCTAGGAGGATCCCGAGCGGGAGGCCTGTCCTCTTCGTCTGTATCCCAGTTTGTGCTAGCCATCTTATGGCACCTTGTTTAACTTATGTCGTACTCAGATATTGTTGCTTCCGCTGACTTCGTCTATGATCGAGCACTTGTATTCGAGCCCTCGAGGCCCCTGGCTTGTATTATGATGCTTGTATGACTTATTTTATTTGTAGAGTTGTGTTGTGATATCTTCCGTGAGTCCTTGATCTTGATCGTACACATTTGCGTGCATGATTAGTGTACGATTGAATCGAAGCGTCGCCACACCGAGTCGATGCACAGTCCGGGAGGGTGTCCTGTGACACCTCCGGGGCCTCCTCCTCTGGTGGGTCCTTTTCAGGATCCCACCTCGGTGTCGTCCGCAGCCACGAAGTGGAGGCAATCGGAGGTAATCCATATCCGGCGCACCCAAGGACCCGCTTCGACAAAATGGGAAGATCATCCTTGGGCGGACTGCAGGGTTGTATCGCGGCATTAGAAAGACATTATGTGGTGAAAATAAAAACTTTGAAGTTATTCGGGAGTCCGGATACTTACGATCTCGCCAGGGGCTTGGCCCTTGGATGCCAGTCTTCGTCGTCGTCACTGGCGTTGGCGGAGCAGTCCGGAGGAGGAGCTTTTCCCTTCTTGGACCCTTCGGCCTCCCTTGTTGGGGAGGCCTTCCTTTCTTCCCCCCCGCTGGGGGAGAGGCTTTCTTCTTCTCCTCCTCACCTTGGTGGGAGGAGTAGGCCTCAGTTCATCGTCCGATAGCACCTGAAAGCAGGAACTCTTAGGGTCCCGTGGCCGTCTTCTTGGCCTTCTTCTCGGCACCACGTGGTGTGCTGTCGGGACCCCGATTCTAAGTCACATCGACCCAGCAGGTAACACATCATATCACTTTGCGGCCTCACGCACGGTATCCCCACGGGTGTCGCCTTACCATGGCCCGGGACCGTTTGCGTCTTTTGGCTCACGTATATGATAGTGTCGCTAGCATCCATATGACAAAGAACCCGGGCCGACATGGCTAGTCGTGAACCCAAAGCGCTAACCCATGGGGACAGGCATACATGAATCACATCGAGCATGTCGGTCATCAACGTATGTATTCGGGCTGTAGCACTGGGCTATGAGGACTCCGGTGAACCGGGCTGTAGCGAGCTAAGCGGGACTCCGAATAACACCACCGTGACATTTCCCGAAGATGTACATAGGAACGAAGTGAGACACATGCCGCCAGATCAAGTGTCCAAGCAGTAGTCTGGGCTAGCAGGACTCGGTGAACCGGGCTGTAGCGGACTACTATCGCTCGAAGCACGAGACTACATTTCCCCATGAGAGGCTGCCAAGGATAAACAACTAGTTTGTCGGATCCCACACATACCAAGCATTTCAAACATACACACATTATGCTCAATATGCGTAGATACAACATGGCATCACAACATAACTCTCGACTCAAAATATTATCCATTAGGCTCCGAGGCGAGATATTACAAACAGGGTCTCATGACCCAACACTCGAAACATACAAGTCAAAGCACAAGCGGAAGCTAATCATGTCTGAGTACAGAGACAACTATAAATGAAGAAGGCTGAGAAGCGACTATCTACCAGATCCTGCCGAGGCACAAGATCGTAGCTGAGGTAACAAGCTAAACGTCGAAGTCCAAGCGGAACTACTAGCGAGACTGACGTCTCTCTGCAAAAACATAGAATAAGCAAACGTGAGTACAATTGTACTCAGCAAGACTTACATCAGAACTAACTACATATGCATCATTATCAAAAGGGGGTGGTGGAGTTTGACTGCAGCAAGCCAGCTTTGACTCGGTGGCTATCCTGAACTACGACTGCAAGTAACTCTTTTGAGGTGGCGCACACGAGTCCACATATTCACCATATCAATACACCACTATGGATCCGCTCCCGTCTCCCTACGAGAACGCCATCCATAGCACTCACGCTTATCTTGCGCATTTTAGAGTATCCACTTTCACTTGTCTATGAACTGATATAGGCAACCCAGAAGTCCTTCTCCGTGGACACGGCTATTCGAATAGATCATATTAAACCCTGCAGGGTGTACTTCTTCACACACGCTCACCACTTACCGTCGTTTACGACATGTACTCGGCAACCTTCAGCGGAAGCCCAGCGTGGGTGTCGGCCACACCTACCTAACACTCAAGTCCCTAGTCCAGGTTTATCGCCTATTCGGGTTCCATCCGCAGGGAGTCCGGCGAGGTTTCCCATACAGCCCCGAGCGATGTGTGCAGGGTTCCCGAGATACCAAGCGGGCACTTTCGGTACACAGACCCACGGTGCCTACCGCAACACAACCCACCCCTAAGGTCAGCGTTGCGTGCGGCCCCAAACATGCTACAAACACGAGAAACTACTTGCAACTCGGATGAGGACAAGGGTGGTTAAGAAGCCGAGAGGGTCAATTAAGGATCCCAATGCGTGGTAGTAACTGTTTCATGGATCACAAACACAGAACTCAGTTCACGAGGGCGGCTGCAATGAGACAACCCACCATGTACTCCTACATGGCCTCTCACCGCTACCTTTACCAAATCGTGTTCACACACTTAGCTCACACACAATAGGACATGTTCATAACAATTCCAATTCATTCCCGATGAATCAGACCCGACTCAACTCTAAGCAGTAGCAGGCATGACAAACAAGCATAAATGAGTAGGCACAACATGGGCTCAAACAACTCCTACTCATGCTAGTGGGTTTCATCTAATTACTGTGGAATGACAGGTCATGCAAAGGATCAAGGGGTTCAGCTACATGCAGCAAGTAACATTGAATCGTTGTTGTCCTAATGCAGTAAAATAGAGCAGGAGCGAGAGAGTGGGATTATATCGGAATGAACAAGGGGGTTTTGCTTGCCTGGCACTTCTGAAGATAATAGTTCTTCATCGGTGTCATCGAATAACCATCGTCGGTACATCGTCTACCGGGAGGGAACAATTACCGGCAAACAAGAGAGAACACAATCAATGCAATGCACATTCACATGAATGATATGTCATATTAAGATACTGAATTCACCTAATGCAATAATAATCCAAGTTAGTTGGAGTGGAATTCAAACAAAGTTGAATTCCAACTCAAAATGCTATTTCTAAGTTACCCTAATCATGATTCATCCTATTCAGTGATGTTAACTTGTTCAAACATGCATGATCATGGCATAAACAGATTCTTCATATTTTCTGATCATTTTCATATATAAATTATTTCAATCCGAGCTACGGTTGAATTTATATGATTTTTAGAAGTTTAGAATATATTCTGAATTCACTGAATTAAATTAAATCCATAAAGGGAATTATGCGTCGACTGACGTCGATGTGGCGTCGTGATCAAGCTGGTCGCTGTCCAGGTCAAACCTGACTGGGGACCCACCGGTCAGCGTCTAACTAATTAACCTAAACTAATTAACGCTAACGACTTAATTAGCAAGGGCGGGGCCCGCATGTCGATGACCGGGGTGGTCAAACCCCGGTCAAAAGGTCGATGGGTCAACAGGCGCGGCGTTTAGCCGCCGGCGAACCAGCCTTGGCGGCTTGTGCAAGTGGCCATTCCGGCCACCAAAAAGCGAGAAGGTACCTACGGACAGGTGGGAAGCTGAGGTTCTTGGTGGGGAAGTTAGAGCTCGGGCGGCGGGATCGGCGGGCGAGCGAGCTGCGGCGGCGGAGCTCGGGCACGCGCTCGGGGTTGGCGCTAGGGGCACCGCAGGCGAAAGGGTGGGTGCTCTGGCTCCTCTGATGCAGGTGAAAGACATTGCGTGCTGGAACCGAGCCATCGTGGCTGTGTGGCCACGCCTGGCGGCGTCTTGATGGCGGCGCAGTTTCGATCGCGGAAGTGGTAGCTAGAGGGGAGAATGAGCGGAGAAGAGGGGATCGACTCGGGAGCTCACCGTGGTTGCGAGGAGGCGTCGGTGAGCTCGGGCGGGCACCGGGCAGTGTGAATTGGCGGCGGCGACCAAGCGGGTCCGAGAGGGAAATGGTGGGGGCGCCTCGGGGTGCTCCGGCGTCGGGGGCTTGGTGAGGAGGGAGGAGGGGCTAGGCGGAGGCCATGGACATGTCGGCGAGGCGAGGAGGGCGGTGGCCGTGGCTACGGGCGAGCAACGCAGGCGAGCCGCTCGGTCCCAGGCGAGGGAGGGAGCGAGAGGAGAGGCGTTTGAGGAGAGAGTGAGAGTCCCGAGGAGTCGGGGAGGCGTGGCAGCGCAAGGGGGTCGGGAGGCCAGGCGGGCAGGGTGGAGGTGGCGCCTGGCGCGGTCTGTGGCGTCGACACGCCTCTGCCCTCTTGGCAGAGGTTAGGTTAGAGCGACCGCTCAGCCGGTGGGCTGGGCAGTCCAGGGAGGGCTGGGCAGGTGGGCTGCAGGTGAGCAGGTGGCGCCTGGTGAGCCTCTGTTCTTTCTATTTATTTCCTTTTCTATTTTTCTGACATTTGTTTTGATTTATTTAAAATACCAAACTAATTTATTTAATTATGCCAATTTTTGCAGGAGCTTACTATATTATTCCAGAGCTCCCCAACAAAAGGGCACAATTTTGGACAATATTTTATATATATAATAATATATATCCAAAGCAAATATTTACCGTATTAATTCCAAATGCCCAAAATAAATACTTATGAGATCCTAAAAATATTGGTTAGATTGTTAACTCTGTCCAATATTTTCAGAGAACCACATGAGCATTTTCTTGGACCTTTTTGGAGCGATTTTTATTTAGGTCATTTCCAAAAGTGATTCTGAGGGTTTCACAAATCCCCATTTCAATTTTCATGGAAATTAACATGATGACATGAATGCCTTAATGCAACTAATGTCAAGCAATTCTAGGGATGTGACAACTCACCCCCACTAAACAAGAATCTCACCGAGATTCAAGGCGTGAGTAAGAGAAAAGGGAGGTCACAAACTATTACAATTCCCATGATCCAATTGCCTTCCTCGAAGATGTTGGTTCACTCCATCTTCTTGATCTTGACGTCTTCGAGATCTTCACCCGACTCGACAACAGAAAGAAGGGGAAAACCCTACATGATTCGATCTTAATGAAGATCAAGTAAACATGATCAACTCACGGATTGAGGCGGTGTCACATCTCGAGTTGAGACACAAAAATGCATCGAGGGGATGGAAGAACAACAACGAAGTTTGATTAGTGGCAACAATTCCACGCTTTAGGAAGATGGTGGATGGTATCATGGTGGCGAGGAAATATTCACCATGATCCGTAACGGGACACCTTGAGCAAGGTGGCGCAAGAACTATTCCTTTAGTGGCAAAAGAATTACTTTTGATCCATAGATCATTGGAACTCTTTATACCAGCCTAAGGCAATCACGGCGATCATTTGGTGGAGTGCAAAGGAATGGTACACCGGACTAGAATGGATGATGTGGACTACCTTGTTGAAGACAACGCAATGGATGATTTGCTTATCATCGAAGGTGGAGGGAGGAGAGAACCCATGGTAAATTTCACCTTTGAAGAAAAACCTGGGCAAGAATTGCTAAGAAGACAGTCTAAGCGAGATAGCACAAGGACGGTGCAAGCTGGGAACGAGATGCAACTGTTCGAATGTTCCATCCATCATATCTGCCTGAGATTCAGATCTGGTTGGTGTTAGGATATTTCAGACTTATCATGTCTGATAGAAAGGGTTGCAACACAATTCGACGGGATGGCGTTGCGAGATTCTCGGGATATGAACTACGATAGCAAGCTCCAAAACATGAGCTGGTTTTGCTACAAACAGGTGAACACGTTGTCCCAGACAAGCATGACCACATGGTAGTCTTATAATAAAACACTACCGAGTTCGGGTGGGAACCATCATCGGGGGTAACGAAGTCCTAACATAAGTCATGACTAGTTGTTATGAAGGAACTCCTTGTCGTTGAACAAATCAATCAGTGGCTTGGTGTGCTATGGAATCCATATGGAATGAAGATGATCAGTCTATCAGACCATAGAATACTTCGCACGTGCATGACTGACTTGGGATGGTTCCAAAGGAACAAAACAAACCTTTCTCAAGTTCATGGCGGCAACTTACATCAGATGCACATGAACTAGAGGAGGTCACTACTTCCATCCAAACACATGCTTCATGAACGAAACACGAAGAAATGCTTACACAAGTTTCCAACACTAGGTTGATGCTCAACATGACTCATGGGGGAGACAAAATGCTACTGATGGGCTCAACAGCAACTCATCGGAATTTCCATATCACTGGACTTCCACCATCATGTGAACACGTGATAGTATTGGTCAGACCAAAAGAGGTAATGGTGTATGCTCGAAGGATCAACCACGAGTAAGACAACATTACGAATATCGTTGGTTCTGATTTGACTTGACAATGGCCCATACTCAAGTCAAAGAAGTGGTAGGACAATAGGTCCAACAAATGATCACAGGGACCAATCGATGAAGATATCATCTTTCTTCAACACACACTACACAAGAATATCCCTTTGGATCGAACTAAGTTAGGCAAGCTTTTATCTTCCAACTCTCCAAGTTATTGTCTAGCTTAACCAACTAGCTCGGGGTATCCAACACAGATTCTTGGAGAAAGGGTGGTTCACGAGAAACCAACTTGATCACGGGCTCAACATAACGGTCGAGGAACAACCGGTAACACTTCCAAGAAGATATTTGGAAAGTCACGAACCACCGTTATGTTACTAAGCTCGAGAGTAATCTTGCTTTTAAGGGCAAGGCGATATGATCAAATGAGTGAGGACTTGACAGAATCCTAACTCATAGATCGAAGGGTGCACCAGAAATAAGGACTAGGTAGCACGATCAATCTTAGGATGATGGTTTAACAACCAACACGCTAAGAATGAGAATATTGTCCATTCACTACCAAGCAACAAGTTGCTCGGAGTATTGATTTCACACATCACAATTCACTTGCCGGCGTTCCGGTTACAACAACACGGAACCGAGGAATGAATAATGATAGCGAGAGTATCACTGCGTCAAGAATTCCTAGGAGGTGGTGCAATTCCCATGACACTCTTGACATAAAGATGGTAACACTCCAAGGTGGAACAGAACAAAAGCTGAATTGGCGTTTTGGTCTGCGGAATACAACTACTTTGACCCAATCCTGGAAATGGATGAGGTACTGGAGTTTGTTTCTCCTAGTCATTCCGGAATAGAATGGCTTGACGGAGCACAAGGATAAAATGCATCGATGAACACAAATGCACACATACCCTTGGCTATCAATTGATAGATGAAGGTCAGAAGGCATCTAAGAGAACAACTCAAAGGAACATATAATTTTCTGAGTTGTGGATGCACAGATTAGTATGTCGAGCAAGCTCAACATTTCTTCCGGATAACCCATGCAGAAAGGTAGAATTGGCAGATTCACAATTATGAATGGAGAACTCCTCAAGAGCACTCTTATTGTGATCTTTTGGTTCAAAAGAACTTCGCCATAGCGGTTCGTAGTATTTGGAAGAAGGAAATACCACGGACTTGAGGACTATCACAAAGGGTACTAATATCCTAAAGGCACTAGCAAATACTAACAACATGAAGTAGGATGAATCTCGGGTTCAACAACCCAGGAGTAGAATGTCTACTACTAAATGGCATCGCGGGATGCTTTCGAAAGTGATGGCCAGAATCATCGCACTGGGGATACAAAAGCATTACTACATTGCTAGGTGACTTCCTAAACACCTAGGGTCATAATAGTAGTTCCAACATATATGTCGAGGTAACAGAATACCTCAACTCTCCAATTAGTGTGCTTATTCTGACCAAAAGGGCATCAGGAACGGAAGAAAGGATTTGCAAATGCATCAGACTATTTAGAGACCTGGGATGACTCGGACAGCATAACGGCTGTAAATGCTCAAAATGATTTGAGACATCCTGCAGAAAATGGTGGCATAACCACTCAACAACATCATAACAAGATTCTGGGATCAACAGTTATCATACAGGAGTAGTAGGAACTGACTGGGGATTAAAACCAACAATCTTAAAGGTCTAT
Organism: Aegilops longissima; assembly: GCA_021605205.1. Classification (NCBI taxonomy): domain Eukaryota; kingdom Viridiplantae; phylum Streptophyta; class Magnoliopsida; order Poales; family Poaceae; genus Aegilops; species Aegilops longissima. Next base: position 596,220,057 of record CM038676.1, on the reverse strand, counting down.
GGATTAGTAACACGTCATCCTGATAGATAGATGAGAAGCCTAGTTCTTAAACCCGTAGAGAAGAGGATGACTCAGATCGAGAAGGCCATGAGGTATAAGGAGTAAAAAGAGCCTTACGTTCCTTCCACAATCAATTCCCTTACATAACTAAAGCATTTCTAGACACAACTTCGACCAGTTTGGCTTGGTAATCCTCTGAGCGATCGGGCTCGATACCAACGCTGTCGGGACCCGATTCTAAGTCACATCGACCTAGCAGGTAACACATCATATCACTTTGCGGCCTCACGCACGGTATCCCCACGGTGTCGCCTTACCATGGCCGGGACCGTTTGCGTCTTTTGGCTCACGTATATGATAGTGTCGCTAGCATCCATATGACAAAGAACCGGGCCGACATGGCTAGTCGTGAACCCAAAGCGCTAACCCATGGGGACAGCATACATGAATCACATCGAGCATGTCGGTCATCAACGTATGTATTCGGGCTGTAGCACTGGCTAAGGACTCCGGTGAACCGGCTGTAGCAGGCTAGGCGGACTCGAATAACACCGCGTGACATTTCCCGAAGAACAGACATAAGGCGAAGTGAGACACATGCCGCCAGTCAAGTGTCCAAGCAGTAGTCTGGGCTAGCAGGACTCCGGTGAACCGGCTGTAGCGGACTACTATCGCTCGGAAGCACGAGACTACATTTCCCCATATGAGAGGCTGCCAAGGATAAACAACTAGTTTGTCGGATCCCACACATACCAAGCATTTCAAACATACACACATTATGCTCAATATGCGTAGATACAACATGGCATCACAACATAACTCTCGACTCAAAATATTATCCATTAGGCTCCGAGGCGAGATATTACAAACATGGGTCTCATGACCCAACACTCGAGCATACAAGTCAAAGCACAAGCGGAAGCTAATCATGTCTCGAGTACGCACAACTATAAATGAAGAAGGCTGAGAAGCCTCGACTATCTACCGATCCTGCCGAGGCACAAGATCGTGGCTGAGGTAACAAGCTAAGCGTCGAAGTCCAAGCGGAACTACTAGCGAGGCCGACGCGTCTCTCGCAAAACATAGAATAGGCAAGCGTGAGTACAATTGTACTCAGCAAGACTTACATCAGAACTAACTACATATGCATCATTATCAAAAGGGGGTGGTGGAGTTTGTTGCAGCAAGCCAGCTTTGACTCGGTGGCTATCCTGAACTACGACCGCAAGTAACTCTTTTGAGGTGGCGCTGCGAGTCCACATATTCACCATATCAATACACCACTATGGATCCGCTCCGTCTCCCTCACGAGAACGCCATCCATAGCACTCACGCTTATCTTGCGCATTTTAGAGTATCCACTTTCACTTGTCTATGAACTGATATAGGCAACCCAGAAGTCCTTCTCCGTGGACACGGCTATTGAATAGATCATATTAAACCTGCGGGGTGTACTTCTTCACACGCTCTCACCACTTACCGTCGTTTACGACATGTACTCGGCAACCTTCAGCGGAAGCCCAGCGTGGGTGTCGGCCACACCTACCTAACACTCAAGTCCCTAGTCCAGGTTTATCGCCTATTCGGGTTCCATCCGCAGGAGTCGGCCGAGGTTTCCCATACAGCCCCGAGCGATGTGTGCAGGGTTCCCGAGATACCAAGCGGGCACTTTCGGTACACAGACCCACAGTGCCTACCGCAACACAACCCACCCCTAAGGTCAGCGTTGCGTGCGGCCCCACATGCTACAAACACGAAACTACTTGCAACTCCGGACTGAGTACAAGGGTGGTTAAGAAGCGAGAGGGTCAATTAAGGATCCCAATGCGTGGTAGTAACTGTTTCATGGATCACAAACACAGAACTCAGTTCTGAGGGCGGCTGCAATGAGACAACCCACCATGTACTCCTACATGGCCTCTCACCGCTACCTTTACCAAATCGTGTTCACACACTTAGCTCACACACAATAGGACATGTTCATAACAATTCCAATTCATTCCCGATGAATCGGACCGACTCAACTCTAAGCGTAGCAGGCATGACAAACAAGCATAAATGAGTAGGCACAACATGGGCTCAAACAACTCCTACTCATGCTAGTGGGTTTCATCTAATTCTTGTGGAATGACAGGTCATGCAAAGGATCAAGGGTTCAGCTACATGGCAAGTAACAGTTGAATCGTTGTTGTCCTAATGCAGTAAAATAGAGCAGGAGCGAGAGTGGGATTATATCGGAATGAACAAGGGGTTTTGCTTGCACAGCACTTCGAAGATAATAGTTCTTCATCGGTGTCATCGAATAACCATCGTCGGTACATCGTCTCTAGGGAGGAACAATTACCGGCAAACAAGAGAACACAATCAATGCAATGCACATTCACATGAATGATATGTCATATTAAGATACTGAATTCACCTAATGCAATAATAATCCAAGTTAGTTGGGTGGAATTCAAACAAAGTTGAATTCCAACTCAAAATGCTATTTCTAAGTTACCTAATCATGATTCATCCTATTCAGTGATGTTAACTTGTTCAAACATGCATGATCATGGCATAAACAGATTCTTCATATTTTCTGATCATTTTCATATATAAATTATTTCCATCCGAAGCTACGGTTGAATTTATATGATTTTAGAAGTTTTGAATATATTACGAATTCTTGAATTAAATTAAATCCATAAAGGGAATTACTCGTCGACTGACGTCGATGTGACGTCAGTGATCAACTGGTCGCTGTCCAGGTCAAACTGACGCTGGGACCCACGGTCAGCGTCTAACTAATTAACCTAAACTAATTAACGCTAACGACTTAATTAGCAGGCGGGGCCCGCATGTCGATGACCGGGGTGGTCAAACCCCGGTCAAAAGGTCGATGGGTCGTGGCGCGGCGTTTAGCCAGCCGGCGAACCACGCCAGCCTTGGCAGTGCAAGTGGCCATTCCGGCCACCAAAAGGCGAGGAAGGTACCTACGGACAGTGGGAAGGCGCCGAGGTTCTTGGTGGGAAGTTAGAGCTCGGCGGCGGGATCGGCGCGGCTGACGAGCTGCTTGGCCGAGCTCGAGCACGCTTCGGGGTTGGCGCTAGGGGCACCGCGGCCGAAGGGTGGGTGCTCTGGCTCCCACTGGTGCGGTGAAGACGATCGGCGTGCTCGGAACCGAGCCATCGTGGGCCACGCCCGGCGACGTCTTGATGGCGGGCGAGTTTGATCACGCAGAAGTGGTAGCTAGGGGAGAATGAGCCGGAAGAGGGGGATCGACTCGGGAGCTCACCGTGGTTGCGAGGAGGCCGTCGGTGAGCTCGGCGGGCACCGGGCAGTGAATTTGGCGGCGGCGACCAGTCCGAGAGGAAATGGTGGGGCGGCGCCGGGGGTGCTCGGCGTCGGGGGCTTAGTGAGGAGGGAGGAGAGGGCTAGGCGGAGGCCATGGACATGTCGGCGAGGCGGGGAGGCCGTGGCCGTGGCGAACACGAGCGACGAGCCGGCTCGGTCAGGCGGAGGGAGGAGGAGAGAGGCGTTTGAGGGAGAGTGAGAGTCGGTGGAGTCGGGGAGGCGTGGCAGCGCAAGGGGGTCGGGAGGCCAGGCGAGGCAGGGTGGAGGTGGCGCGCGGCGCAGTGCAGCGCTGTCGACACGCCTCCGCCTCTTGGCAGAGGTTAGAGAGCGACCGCTCAGGCCGGTGGGCTGGGCCGGCCCAGCGGGAGGGCTGGGCCAGTGGGCTGCAGGTGAGCAGTGTGACGCCTTGGTGAGCCTCTGTTCTTTCTATTTATTTCCTTTTCTATTTTTCGACATTTGTTTTGATTTATTTAAAATACCAAACTAATTTATTTAATTAT